>JAEIIL010025091.1:0-29677 GCA_018905715.1 Drosophila lini | reverse complement strand
TTAATTAATTAATGAAATGGTAAAGAATAATGAATATTGAGGTAATATTTCTTAACCGTTTATTTGTTATTACAAAATTGTTTCTGAGGCCAAAAAAAACTACCAGGAAATGAAAAAATCATAAATAGTTCCTATATAGCAATGTCTTCTAAGCTTTAAAGACAAGTGGTTATTGTCTTAAAATTATTTAAAACTCAAAAGGCCCTTTAAAAAGTTTATACTTCTCAATATGAAATAAATCCTATCTAAAAGCTGCTTAAAAAAGTATCGCCTTGTTAGAGATGTAAATATAACATTTTTATTTTCAAGCGAATACTTTTTGTAAGAATGTAACTAAAATCAAGATCTTAATGGCCAAATTCCAGCTGAATATGGTTTCGGGCCTCCTTTAAACTGAAGAAGAGTTGCACTGCGGCATCCAAAATATATATCTTCGTTGCCGCTGTGCTCCTAGTGAGGTTTTAACGGCCGCGAGCGGTGTCTTAACTGCTGCAATGTCGCGTTCCCCGTTTAACAAGCGTCCTCCGGATGTGGGGCGCGGTCCGGACTCCGGAGCTCCGTGCAGATGGTCCTGGCCGAGGCAGAGGCGGGGGGTTGTCTTGTCGAAATTACTCTCATAAACGTGACTTGACATAATAATCTGGCTGGCGGGCTCCGACTTTGTCCGCTAGCTTTGTATTTTTCACTCTGCCTCCTGATTTCGAGCCCGCTGCCATCTTTGTCTAATATTTCTTTCGCTTCTCCTTGCCCTTCCTGATGCCTGGCTTCCAAGGTGGCGTTAATTTTTTTGGGTTCTTCTTTTAATTTTTTTACATTTTTTTTTTTTGCGGTCAAGTTTTATGTTTTTTCGCTTTGGGTTGGATGCCGCCTGGCGAATATGGCAAAAATTTCATTAGTTTTACAAACAAGCAAACAAACAGACCAAGAAACAAATATTTGTGCTTGAATTTTTGAACAGTTTAGTGGCAGTTGTTGTTGCTGCCATTGTTGCGAGTGTGGCGAGTTTTTATCTTGAACGGGAAAAAAAGGAAAGCAACTGCTCCACAATCTAGGGTTATGGTCAGGTTCAGGTGAAGGTACCGGACTCGAGGGATATCGAGTAAAAAGAAAACGTATCAAAGAAATAGCACAGCTGGGATTCATTTTAAAGCAAACAGAAGGCTCTTTCTTGATTTGCTGGTTCATATTAATATGTCTTGAATCTCTAACTCAGATTAAAGACTACCTGTAGTCTCTTAACAAAGATTAAAATCACCACCCAAGGTTCTTTACAACTAGAACTTTTAAGTGAGTTATATTTTTTTTATTAACTCAACTTAAAAAAGGTTAGAGTATTTTGCAGAGTAATAATGCCTTAAACTTGATTTAAGAAATTAACTTTTTAAGGCGTTTTGGATTTTTTACGCCCACGTGCCGTAGGCTAATAAAATTTAAACAGTGATCTGCAACAACCCGTTTCTATATACTTAGGTGGCCACTGTTGTCCTTTCGCTCAGAACAGGCCTCACAGCCAAGGACGTCAATGTGGAGAGTTCCGTGGTCAGGACATGTCTTTGGCAGGCTTTATATTTTTTGTACAGTTCTTTTAATAAACGCTGACAGGGTATCATAATATTACTAAAATGTTGTGAGGGAGTCATATATACAGAACATACATTCTTGATCAGCATCAACAGCCGAGTTGATCTAGCCATGTACAAAAAGAAGTTACCAGCGTGCAGATTTGTCAAAATTATAATGTAAAAAGGTTTCAAAATTAATTTATTGCTTTTTGACTTAGTTATGCTGTTTTTTAATATTTATTTGTGTCCATGAAATTATCATATAAAATATCCATAAATATTTGCAAAGAATCTGATCGCCAAGAGCTAAATATATTCCAATTCGCCATTAAAATCTAAAATAATTAATAATAACATCAATTAAAGGCATTTATCTATCCATATATGTTTTTTTATATTGTAAATTTATTATACAGCGCAGCTTATAACTATAGGGTATACAGTTTTCCGGAGTAACATCCACCACTGACTGCCCAACAGCGGCATACACCTTGTCTCATAAATTATTGCGAAGAGGTTACTTTGTAATCAGCAAATTAACTTTATCGCCGACAGCGCTTCGGATATGAAAGTGTGTGTGCTTGGCTGTTCAGAGCACACAAATGGACGCAGTGGTGGGGTTCAGATTTTGACCTCCTGATGGAGTGACCGACCTGTGACTACTAGGTGACAAAGCTCACTCCAGGATGGGCTTCCATAAAAAAACGAAGGAAAAGGAACTTTTTTATATATGCACCAATCAGTCATTAAATCAGGCAACATGCCTGCCTGTAGATAATCGAATTTTTAATGTTTGCTCTGTGTGTGGGGTCGCATAACTCATAAGTTACCCTCCCGCTGTGAAATTTGCGGTGTGTCGCGGTTGGGTAGGCACTGGTTACAAATGCAGCCAAGATATATGGCGGCAGGAGGGCACATCGCATCGTGGCAACCGCCCCATCGGTAATTTACCTAATTTTCAATGTCAACTCCCTTCCGCGCCCATTTGGGGCTTTGATTGGATTCCGCCGTATTGAGTCCTAATCTCCCGCCCCCCGTTTCCCAATCGCGAGTTAATCGAATCTGCCCTTTATTGACGCATTTTCGTATCTGAGCAGCCTGCCACCCAATTTCGTTGTTTGCATTTAATTTTTTCCCCGCCTCGGTGTTCATTTTTATGCCCTTTCGCAGAGCTCTGCAGTTTTAGTGGGAAGTCACTAAAGTCCACCTGATTCTATGGGACTAACTCGCAGAGTTTTAGAGCTGTCAACTTGAAACTTATCCAATCGCCTTCTCTTGTGTGTTCACAGCTAAAGTTTAAAAGGGTAATAGACTCACTTCTTTTCTATCTTAAGAGTGATCACTATATGTATATTTCTGTATATTCTATAATTATTTATACATTTTATGCATAGTTCTCATTTAAATTTGATGACTCTCGATTTTATGTATTCCGTAAGGGTATAGAAGCCTTGGCTTCCTGACCTCGTTCTTGTTATCTTTGTATTTGCTAATTCCTGGCCATAATGCAAAAAGTTGTTGCCGCTAAGCTTATTTTATATTCAAGCCACAAGTTAAATGCTGTTAATAACACTTTGTCAGCGTTTACAGTTTGTGTGAGCAACATAAAGAAAGGTCGCCGGCACGCGGTGGCAAGGTGCTTCTCATTAAAGTTTTATCGAGTCCACTAGGACACTTTATGCTATTCATTCTCAGATGAGTTATTGATAAGCAGAGGTGATATATCGAATGGCGAACGGATGTCAAAGTGTCGCAGCAAGAGATTTTAATTTGGGACGGGCCCAAATGTAGGCATACGACGAGTTTAGTCACCTGCCAGACCCAAATCCAGTGGTGACTGCCAATGTGTTGCCGGGACCATTTAATAAGGCACGGATTATCGCCAGGCATTATTTCAATCACATACCAAGTGTCGAGTATTTAGCAGACAAGGAGCACGCGCCGCCTCCTGGCCATTCCAGGCTATTCCCCATGATCCCCTCGAGCTTCTGTCAGGCCGGGCCGTCAGCTGACTTCGGCCGAGGGGTAGAGCTCCCTAAAAAAGCCAATAAAAATACTTTGTTTGACAAATAAAAGCCGCAGTGAGGGGAGCTTTGCCGATAAAACGGTGCAAGATAGCCTGGGAGGCCGCAGGGGTTCGCTCCCGAGGAACGGCTCTCTGTCCGTGTAACTGACAGGTCGCACATATGTGCCTGTGGACGGGGATGGGATGGGCGAGATGGGGTGTTTGTGCAGAGTCTTCACATCGTTTGACTCTACGAGCCAGTCCAAGTGCTCTGCGACCGTTGGGTGTCTGGTAATGCCCTGTTTCCGGTCGGGCATGCTCGAATGGCATGCATAGTAGGGAATTTAGGGATTCATCTTTAAAATTCAAATTAATTTTTATATTGTTATGTTAGTGTCAAATCATTACAATATTTTTTCCCAGATGTCAAAGAGATCTTTTTACTGTCTGGATAGGGTGTCATCCTGGTCGTGTCCTTTTTCTCTATTTGACTTTGACTCCGGAACTTAACGAATCTTGTTGTTGATGCTGTCGACAACTGTCTTTCGTCTTTCTTCGCTGTCTGTTTGATAATAATCAACGCTGACGACGTTGCCATTTCATATGTTTGCCAACATAAGAGCGGCCATCGCCGATATGCCCGTATTTATGCCTCGGCTGGGAGTGTTTATGTGCATCCTAGTATTGGAACATGTTTTTCTTTCCCACTCATATTTGTTCCTATTGTTAGACAGTAGTCCCTCCGCCAACTTTAAACCGGACTTAAAGTAGGCTAGGCGGAGACGAAGCCGCCCGGCCTGCGTGATTCTGGTCACGGCTGTCAGCTTGTCTCATTTTTGGCGCGGGTTAAAACTAATTAAAATCGGGGGAGGACGCAGCTTCGGCCCAGATTTAATATGCAAACGAGCCGGGCGCCAAGCAGCGGATGTCACTGCCGCCTTTTGGGCTTCATTTAAAAATTCTGAGACTTGAGCCGGTCGCAGGCACACTTCGAAATTGAAATTCTCGTTACGCATCTCGGGATTTGTGTCATTGGTGTTTGCTCGTACTCGGCAATCGATGCACACAGGCTCGTCCCGACGATCCCTCACACTTTGAGTCATGATTACAGCTCCCATATTAATCAACTGACCAAAACATACAAGCCCCGTTTATGACTCGTCAATGTCCTGCGTGCCGCATCCTATGTCCTCCGCCCGAAATTTGTTTTGCCCAACGTTTGTGTGTTAGTTAATTGCAGTTCCCCAGTCTAACATAGCCCTGCCCGGGAGTGTGTGCACAAGGATTCATTGGCAAACACAAATCGCCGCTTGACTGCTGAAAATTTCAATAAATGATTGCGTACTTTTGAGAGCTGCAATATTTGTCGGCATGTTTGGGTTTTATTTGTTTGCCGGTTGCCAGTTGCCGGCTGCCTGCCACTTTTCCCATTGGACAGCGGCTTAAAGTTATTCCAGTTTCGAATTTATTGAACTCTGTTCATGAGTGACTTATTATGTGGCACAAAGGGGTTTGTAGGTCAAAAAATTATTAACATTTAACAGCAATATTGCCTTACTGGTAGATTAACTAGACTGCTAAAGATCAGAGCAGAAGAGTAAACTAATCATTATGTTATTAGACTTTTACCAATGGTAAAGGTTTTATACAGGTTTCCGTATTTTTATATATTTCAATCAATTTTATGATTTTTTGTTTTAAGTTTTTTTTGTTTTTTTGATTCGGATTTAATACTTCATCCGGTTTAAATACTTGTCCATCCGGTTCAAAGATTTTCATAATAAAAAAAGGCAAATGAGAACAATTTTACTAATTGTTATATATATTATATATTTATATTTTTTTATTTATAAATATTTAGGCTTATAAATAAATTACTTAAATTCCCACTACTTCTCACTTCTGTTCAAAAATATCAATTCTAAATACATTTTCTGCAATGTATAAACAGTTCCCCAAAAATTAAAAAGATTAGAATTTCACAATTTCACAATTTCTGGGCTTTATTTGCTTTAATAATTGTATGCACACTGAAAAAGTTGAACGTATATGAAATGATTTATTGCTCCGTTTCCCAAAGTTCACTTTTCGTGTGAAACTCAGCACGTGTTTTTTACATTTGGCTGTGTACATCCACATCCCTGGCTATTATAAAAGGCACAACAATGATGCTAACAACGGCAAACAATAATCGGCTGGACAAATGGCACATACATATGTATGTACATATGTAGTTACTCA
The DNA here is from genome assembly GCA_018905715.1 of Drosophila lini. NCBI lineage: Eukaryota > Metazoa > Arthropoda > Insecta > Diptera > Drosophilidae > Drosophila > Drosophila lini. The sequence continues at coordinate 23,869 of JAEIIL010025091.1, read as the reverse complement.
AACAGACAAAAATAATAGACAAACCAATCTCCGAAAACCCGGCGAAAAACATTTAGAAACATTGTGGTGATGCCGCGACAAGCCATTGGGGCTGGGGGAAGGTTCGGGAGACCGGGAGACTGTTATATAATAAACACACGCGGCTTGGCTTTGTGGACTAACTAGCCAGGGCGTCCATACGGCCTGGACAGACACATGGGTGAGCCTCGAATAGCAGCCAATGGCTCTGGCGCTGACACGGGAGCCCGAGGACTAGCCGCAGATTTCTGGCTTCTGGATGTTGTGTTGATGGCGCCGAACCTGGCATTTTGCGCATTTGTTTTGGGAGCTCGTGCGGGTGGGGGATGAGCTGGGAGCGGCTCCCCTTCCTGTGTGTGTGGGTTAATTAGGGTGGTGCAGGTTATCATGAAGTTGGTCGCAACAACAATTGAAATTGAACTAATTAATCGCTGAGTCGGGCATTCGTGCCGCGCACAAGAGAGGTCTCTTCCCGCTCTTGGCACTAATATATCGCTGCGAAATTTGCTTATTCCAATTACAAGCCCACTCCCGGTTTGAAGTGACGCCCCGGCGAACTGTGATTTCATCAGCCGCCGCGCCGTCAGTCCGTCAATGTCCCATTCCCGCCGAGCAATCAATCAATGCGGAACCGGCCAGTCGTTGCCCTCGTACCCCCAGCGAGCAACACGTGTTTCCCTCGACGGAGTCCGGCCAGCAACCACGGAGCACGTGACGCTGGACCCCAAATCCCAGCAAAGCTACGAAACCTGGAATACGAGAATGTTACAGTGACTATGTGTGGCGGCGGCAACGGCTTCCGATTCACACTATGCGCAATTTCCCAGCTGGATTGCGTCACTCGAACTCGCGCTTTCTGCCGGCGAAGCGGTTTATTTTAAACCCAATTATAAGGCAAGCCCATCGGACTAAATGTATGGGGAATACATTTGACTTACATGAATGAATGAAAGCCCGCGCTGATAAGGCGAGCGGAGCGGCCGAGGGGCGATATATGTTCCGACAAGCGTCTCGCTTCCCGGTCGCCGTAAAATCTGAAAACATTGGACTCAGCACTATGTCGCCCCAGACAGGGGTAAACAGCTCATTAACTCAGAACTCAGACTGTATAGAAGCCCTGGATAAAGGCCAACTTATGTTTATAGCTTTTACTTTTAGGTTTAGTTGTAAACTAATTTAGAGAAAATATAACCAAGGTTCAAAGATATATTGCTTTTTATTGAATGAATATTTTATAATTTGGTTTTTCCGAATTAAACTAATACTAAGGGATACAAGTTTGCCATTAAACAAAAAGTTGGACTGCTCTGCTTGTTGCTAGATCACTATCATGCGTTGACCTATACAAAATCACCATCTATGTTTAATTCATTGCCCGTGCTTTATGTGCCTGCGAATACAACAATTGTTCTTCATCAGCGAATCGCTTTAATTCTGGGATTCTGTCGCGAGGCAAAGACAGACTGACAGACATCCATTCATCAGAGATGGCCCACGACTTGGATTTGACCCCTGCTTGTCACGCGGCTCACGTGCAGTGTTCCCGGCAGGTAGTTAACGGTCTATTAATGCGGTTGCCAGGTGAAAGCCCGGGCGCCGGCCACGCGCCTCCCAGCACGCTCCATCACTCCACCCATGCGGCGTATGAGTAATACGCGCAACGACCTTCAACAAGTTGCCTAGTTGACGGCGCCCAACTTGACTCGGATTCGAATGCTGTGCTCTGTATTCGGTTTCTGTTTCTCTTTCTGTTTTGACACACACACACAGCTGAGGAGCGGCAGGAAGCGTACTAATTAGCAAATAAATAAAAACACGCTGGGTAATACGCACCGTGGGCAAACAGGGACACGTATACCTGTATCCCTGTATCAGTCCTCGACTCTTGCCGTGCCACGGAAGCTGGCAAATTTTTGTGTGCGTCGATGCAGGACGACTGAAAGGTTTTGCTGCTGCCTGCAGTTTCGCACGTCGTCTCGGTCGGGCTTGAAACCCACGGCAGGGGCATCTTGTGGTCCGCACTCTGCGCCGATTTTTCGGTCGCTCACGTAGGGCACGTAATTGAAAATTAACTTGTCTGCCTTGTCGGCACTGACTGGGAGTCTGTCCGCCGCATACGAAAGCAGAAGGGAAGCGTTCTCAGTTTCTAAACATGGAAATTTATTCACAATACTTGGGGGTTCCTAATTAAAGCTATACACCAACTAAGAGAGGGGCTCCCTGCGCTACCAGAAGGGACACTGCTCCGCGGAGTTCATCCCCGTTCCGCTCTGGCACCCGAACACCTCGGCGAACTTCGGCACCTGGCTGAGGGCGTAGTTGAGGCGCTGGCTGCCCGTGTCATGGTATATGTCCCCCTCGTCGCCGCAGAAGAAGTGCGCAAACTGCAGGAAGTAGAGGCGACCGTCGTCCAGATTGTCCATCCAATCGCCTCCGTAGGTGTGCAGCGCCAGCCGGGATCCACTGACGTCCGAGGTGCGCTCGTTCAGCATCACGGCGCTGTCATTGAGGCATCTCACTGCTTCCGTGTAGCGCGGCACCAGGCCGAGCTGGTCGCTAAAGTTGCTCATGTGGCCCCACGCATCGTAGTCGACCAGGTCCGTGTCGAGGGCGTGCATCATCTCGTGTCCCAGGGTGTTGGCCAGGTCCCCGTAGAGAAGCGCCGGCCAGAAGTCGGCGTGGAAGAAGGGCAGCCGGACGTAGGAGTACGGCACAAAGATGATGTCGCCCAGGCAGTAGAAGTACGGCGTGGCGTCTATGTTGTCGGGAAACTCGGGCTGGTGCATATTGAAGCTGTACCAGATGGCGCGCTCCGTCTGGTTTGTGGTGCCCTCCAGATCGGAGACGACCGAGTAGTAGAAGAGCAGGCTGTTTAGGTGATTCTCGTAGAAGTCGTGGCCCACGATCCACCGGCGATCTACCTCCCAGTAGAACTGGTCGGACACATTGGGCGGCAAATTGCCCACGTTGATGCGCATGAGGTGCACTTTGTCCTTCAGCGACGACACCAGCTCCTGGCTGAGGTTCAATGGATTGTTGTCCAAGTTCAGCTCCAGCTGGCCCTGCAGCTGCTCGAACACTCGGTGGATGACGAGCTCATCGGCTCTACGGCGGTGGGCGTAGAACCTGTGCTCGTAGACGTAGTTCATGGGCAGGTAAAGGGAGCGGCGCATGTGGCGGATGCAGCGAAGAGACAGTGTCTTTTTATCCGGACTCCAGTCGGCCAGCGGGTTGTGCGGCAGGCCCACGAGATGGCTGAGGAACCTCGCCAGGCTGTAGCGGTTGAGCAGCAGATTGTCGGCTTGGTTGAGATACTCCACCAGGCGCTTGATGGCCGGCAGATCGTCCACTTGGAAGGCTTGACTGCCTCCCACCGTCCTGTTCAGCTGCTGTCTTAAGATCCGGCCCCACTCCACACCGGGCACTTCCGCTTGAATCTCCTCCAGACTGCGGAGGGTAAAGCTGTCGTCGGGTATCTTAGACCTCTCCAGGCTGGTCAAGTCTTGCTCCAAGAGTCTGAACTGTTCCCGGAGCTGCTCGTAAGGGGGCCAAGCTCCGTCGGACAGGCCGTGGCGACTCAGCGCATCGTAAATGTCGGGGGTGAGATTGAGACTGAGGTGGTGGTTGTGCGGCAGCAGGAAGAGCATGTGGTGGCTGGCGTTGTGCCATCGCACCTCCAGCAGCACATAATGACCGTGGTAGCCGTACTGGCCCAGGACAGCCAGCAGCTCCGACCAGTGCGTGGTCTTTAGGGACGCGTGTAGCTTGTGGTCCAGCAGCTCCAGGTAGCGGGCCAGGTGGGGCTTGCCCAGAGCAAGACAGTCCTGAAAGTGGGTTGCCAGCTTCCTGTACATGGGGAATTCGAAGTAGCTGGAATTGTGCCGCAGCTCAGCGAAGAGCTCCGCGTAATTTTCGTTGATCTGGGCCTCGCTCATGGTCGTGGCCGTGGCATCGCTCCCGTGCTTTTCTCGCCACTTTCCGCAGGCATAGGCGTAGAAGTCGTCGCAGGGCTGCTTCTCGTTGTCCACGTAGCTCAGTAGCCGCTCGATGTGTTGCTGGTTGACTCCCGGACTGCAGTTGTTGTGGTACGGACAACTACGGTTCAGATTTGTTGTGTACGGAGCACTGTAAACGTGGTTGACACTGGCCAGGAATAGAATAAGTGTCCACAGCCTTGAGGCCATTTTTCTAGAATTTATTATCTCGATATTTAGATTTTCACACTTCTGGAAACTTTCTGCTGGTTTCATATGTTGACTAAGGCGCGTTGCCGTTCCTTGATTTTGATTTGATACTTTCTTTGCTGCATAGATGCCAACATGTCCGATGAGAAGGGAACGTTTCTATTTTAATCAATTCAACACGACGGGGACCGATTCTTGGTTTATTTCGAGCGAATGTTGCGCGATTGCCGCTTGCTTAAATACAACTAAAAACTCGTTTCACGCGGTTTCGATTTTATGTAGATTCCGTATTCGCATTTTCACTCTCCCTGCTGGCTATACGAAATACTTACCCACACAGGAGCGAGCTTCTTGCAGCTCGGCTCTTTTTTCGCTTGGTTAGCTTATCAGCGTTTTAAATACGTCTTTTCGTTTGGTGTGACGAGGTTAGATAAGCACACTTGAAAAAATCGGAGAGGACTCTGCGAATAGAATTTAATTGAAGATTTCAATTCTCTTTTTAATTATAAGTGGGGGAATTAGATTAGACCTATGTCTGTCAGGGCTAAAAATTAGGCCTAAATGTATCTGAAATTTGTCTTTGATTTGATTGAGATCTCAACAACTTTTTATCATCATTATTTATCAAAACCTTTTAATAAATTAATATGAATTGCATTAGTATTAAATTTTTTTTATTTTTCAAATAAATAATCCAATATAAATATGATATATTAAGCATATATCAGAGTTTTTTCGGGACTAGATTAGAAATGACTTTCGCCTCCTTATCACTTATTCTAGTAAATAATTTCGCATAATTATTTTAGTCCCCGAATTATGTTTTGATAACCATAGGTTCCTAAGTCAATTATAAACTTTTCTTATAATTAATATAATAATAATTATAATTCAAAGAATAATTTACTACAAATCAACTTTAATCTGATACAAGCCTAGGATCACTAAGACCGGATGTGGCAATAATGTAAATGCTTTCCTTAGTGCAAAACAAATGCTTCAGAACATCTGCCAGTGTATGGTGAATGACACTCAACTCAATACTATTATTAATTGTATTAATTCGAATTTTAGTTATTAGTTAAGATCGCCGCTCTGAAGGCGCCTGATAAGAGCTTCGAATTAATAAATGACGCAATTGAAAGTGCAATTCATGATTCCGATTAACCTTAAGCACGAGACATGCTCTGCCTCGGCACCACCCAGTGCCCCGTCTATAATATATATGTTCCCGTTTATGTTCGTGTTCAGATAATGCTCTAACCATGCTTTTGCGGTCTCTCGGTCTCCGGATGGGGGCTTGTCAAAGGTGATTTGGGTTCTTGAATCGAATTGAATCGTTCTTGTGTGTGCCTCTCTCCAGAGTCTAATTATATTTCTTATTTTTCTGAACCTGCGTTGTTTCCCCTATATTCCTTAGGTTAAATTTCACTTATATGTGAAATCTCGCTTAAGCTTCGCCGGAATAAACACAGAATATTCCATATTCATTGCGAATCTTTTTTGTGATTATACACATCAGCGGCTCCTAATCAGCGAAGTTCAATCCCTCGTTTAATATTAAATGAATGCGTTTTAATTAATTTGCAATTTGGCATAAAGAAGGCGACACTCTTTTATTTATCCATTAGCGGCACAGTAAAAATGCCGCAATATTAATTAATTAATCGATTTAAAACACACGCTGCTTTAACAGGAGAAAATACCTTGCTATATAAATCAGGGAGACGTCCCGCGAATTTATGCAAATTTATTGAAAATGCTTTAAATGTGTTTATGCGTGGCAACGCCAAAGAACGCGACCTGGGCGCCGTGTGTATCAAAGAGAAAATCATGCGATAATTATTTATATTAAAAATTTCACTTTTTCGGCACATAACTCATTAAATGCCATATAGACAAAAGGCAGCGTCAGTTCGGCCAAAGCGGTATGCCGTATAAAGCGAAATATGCAATTTAATTTATTAATATATTAAAAGAGCGGCAAACGGCAAACGAAAATTAATCTGCGCAGCCGGGGCCAAAGGGATTCGAGAAGAATGCGAGTCGTTAACGGGTCAATGGCAACACAACACTTCCGCAGCTTGGAGCCTCTGGTAGCTGGAAGCTGGAAGTGGCGGCACAGCTCGCTTCACTGCATCGCCGCCAGAGATGGCGCCTCGTTGTAGCAACCAATTCATATTTCAAGCACGCTTCGCGGGGCGGTTTGACTTTGCTTCTGGAGTCTTATCGATGCTATCAGAGCGAATTCTTTGCGTCACTCTGATCACGGTCAAGCAAGGATGAGGAATTTCTCATCCCGGGTACGAAGTAGCCCTTGTTGGAATTTATGCATGGCTCAAAAGTACAGTCCCCTATAAAGTACAGAAATCCTTGTGATAGTATGTTCCTTAATTAATTCAATTTTAATTTATCCCCAAATAGGGATAATTCTCCAGGCGATTGCTTTAATCTCATGAATTCTTTACCAGGTATCTCATTTTCGAAGCCCTGCACTTAATCGCTGTTACGTCTCCCCATTTTCGTTGGCATTAAAAGTATATCTGCGGTTCGTTTCCACTCCACAGTCTCCACAGTATCCGCCGTCCACCGACTGCTCTTACTTTTAAAAGCCAGAGACAGAGGAAAAACTCTCGCACATCGCTCTTCAGTTTTTCAGTCCACTCTCAAGTTACTCGCACTCGAAGTAATTCAATTCAATTTCCGACGTCTCTGCGCCGCACAAACGACGATATTAAAGTTATTGAAAGCACAGGCCAAACAAATAAACGTCGGAGTGTTGGCTGGGGAAAAATTGTGGGAAACCTTTTACTTTCTCGCCCATTGAGTCCTACTTGGCGAATTTGTTGTCTAGACAAAGTCGCTGCCATGCATGAAAATATGCCACGTGGCTATTAGCAAATTGAAACAGTCTATTTAAAGGCCCGACTATGTCACTGATGATACAATAACGAGGCATTTCCTTTCACAGCAGTCATCTTGGCATGTGGGACCGCATCAGACCTCTTTGGCGCTCTTTGGCACCTGAGCTCACTCCCAATCTCTGCGCATTCGAATTTACTGCTTTCGAAGTGATTTGCATAAGGTGGTAAATGGCAAACAAAGTTCAGCTGGCATAACGGGCGACATCCTCCTCCAGGTTTGGCTTGAATCGTATCAAAATCAGAGCTCATCCCCTGAGCCCTGCTTTCACCTTTCCCCGTTTCCCTTGCCAAGTCACAAGATGCAGAAATTTCAGTGTGTGATTTTTATTGTGACTGCAACTCGCCTGGGTCTTGTTAGTATTTCCATTTTCGGGCGAGATTTTTGCGCTTGGTATGCAATGATGCTGGGGGTCTAGGTATTCCCAGTTGCCGCACACGAGGTGTTAATTGGAATTGGGATTTAATAGCCTTCTTGACAGCTGCCGTCCGAGCATCTTTATTATCCTTTTCTGCTCCGGAGAAAAGGAGGGACATTTGCAGTTGCCCTGCTTTGCACTTTAAGGCCATAAATAATTTGCAATTTCAGCAACTGATCAGGTCAACTGGGTTTGGACTTTCCTGGAAGGTTCGCGAAGGCAATTAAATTACTGTTACTGCGGGAAATCCATTAGGTTGGCAGCTGTGACAGTGGGGCTTACCTGATCGGTGATCAGCGGATCAACGCGTATCGGAGGTAGCGGGATAACCGCCATTTAATCCGCGCGTTGATTTCGATTTCGGAAAGAGGCATCTTTCTACCTGTTACCTGCGCTCGCTAGATGCGCATTGCACTGCCAGCTTTTACCTGCGATGACTATAAGAACTGTAGCCCGGCATCGGAAGGGCACAGTTACAAACTGCAACGTCTAACGTGAACATCAAATTTAATAGCGAACATCAATATGGTTCTGAGCAATTCTACACCAAACAACAAGCACAGCGAGATGATCGTGGACACGGCGGCCATGAACAGCGAGGATCTCAGCGAGCTGCTGCAGCTGAATGCGGAGATCGAGGAGCGTCGACGATCCAGCCATCACGGGGACGCTGGCAATGCCTGCGGCCTACTCCGGGCCACCATGACCCGGGAGGAGCTCTTCGAGATCTCTTCGCTAGATGACGACCGCTTCCTTACGGCCCTCGAGCACCAGAACTCGTATGTGACGCCCGGTCGTGTTCAGGTCACGGACCTGGACCTGTCCAGCATTGAGAATCTTATGAAGTATTTCGACGAGGAGGTGCCAGTCACACCTACCAAAAGCCTGGAGGCCTCCAAGATGGCCGCCTGCTCGGGAAAAGTGGCCAGCGCCATTGCCAAGCTCGGTATCCAGTCGGACCCGGTAACTCCGCCCAAGCCGAAGCTGAGTGGCAAGCAGAAGATCAGCGAACTGAAGCAGAAGTACGAGCAGCAGCCAGAGATGCACACGCCACGTGGCGCCACCAAGGCACCTGGAAAGACCTCCGCAAAGCTGCCCATGAAGGTAAAGGAAATGGCTCAGTTGTTCAACTCGAAGATCAGCCAGGTGATGCGCCGTGCCGAAGAGCCACAGTACGTCACGCTCCAGAACGAGCTGTCGCCGGAGGCCAAGCCCCAGCCCCAATGCCACCTGAAGGCGGAGACCTCGAACAGTGGCCCCTGCCTGGTGGCCGAGGAGGTATTCCGGGAGCTAAGCGTCAAGGACAAGGCACTGTTGTTCAACAAGTTCGTCGGCGACATGGCGGCCAAGCATCCAAAGTTTAACGCCCATGCCGCCTGTCTCAAAGCAAAGGTGAAGAAGCAGATGGCTCGTGGCGAGGTAGTGGCGGAGCAGCAGGCCAGTGTTAAGCACCTGGCGCAGGAACTGGAAGCCAAGTGCGTTCTTGAACAGGGCTCGCCACCGCGACCCGGAGGACATTCGCCATCCAAGCCAGCTGAGAGCAAACCCGAGACAGCCACCTCCGAACTGCATGTGAGTACGCTTACGGTGATCCTCAAGCCCAGTCCGGAAGGCAGGGTGCCGCGTCCTCGCACCCGTCGTTGCCTGGAACCAAACGGCGACACCCAAGCCCGAGAAACATCCCAGAAGCGGAATTTGGACGCCATTCGCAGGTCTCTGCCCACAGAGGCCTATGCCCCACCGAAAAAGATCCGGCGCACCCGTCAGGAACGCAGCGGCAGCGAGAGCCAAATTTTTTTTCAGAACGAGCAACTGGAAACCCTGTTCTACAGCTGGCTCAGCACGGAAAACGGCGTGCAGTTCGATATCACTAGTGTGTCGAATAGCCAGCAGCCCATTGAGATAGCCGCCGAGGAAGAGCAGCCGCTGCCTGAGACTAGCGCAGCTTCCATGGGTGATACCACTCAGAAGACCGCCGTGGAGCAGTTACTAGAGGAGGCCATAGCCAAATTGGAGCTAGAGCACAAGGCCAAGGAGGACGAAAATGTCGAGGAGAAGGAGGTGGACACGGCCCAGGCTCAGATAGTCAAGACCACTCCGCGCCGGGTGAAGCGACAGGCTCCGCCAGTTCCAGCTCCCCGGCCCAGCCTGAGTCAAACCCAGTCCAGTGCCTCTAGCTGCAAGCAATCCGAAGCTGAAGAAAGCGAATCCGGGTTGTCAACACTGCCAAAGGTAATTTCAAAGCCAGGTGGATTGAATGAATGTGTTTTAACCAAACCTTTTTCCTCCCTCCAGATAACCAGCGACGAATCTCAGCCGGAAACTCCCAAGGAAAGCCAGGAGCAGACTCACTTTGATTTTGCCAAGCCCCAGCGTCCCCCTCGCAAGAAGAAGATGCGCCGCACCCTGACCTGGAAGAAGGAGAACTCCATTGTGGAGGCCACAGCGAATGCAATCACTTCTACCGATTCCGATTCGGACTACAAGCCACCTGCCTCAGCACCCAGCAAGAAGAAGATGGAGGCAGTCTGCACTCTGCCCGAACAGAGCTACATAGAGCTGGACAAGTCTCTGATGCGCCACGTGAACTCTCCTCGGAAGATCAAGTCGGCCTACACCCTGACCGTGATGTCCTCTCCCTCGCCGAATGCCGACAGCGATCAATCCCCCGCCCATACACCGAGGCAGTCCCTGGCTCAGCCTCTGCGGGACAGCTTTATAGACCAGGGCTTCGAGACGTGCTCGAACGATCCGATGGACAGCAGCCCGATGCGACGATCCTCCTTTGGCAACAGCGGCTCGAAACCCTCCTGTTTCTCGACGCCCGTCAAGGGACGCACCGGCTCCAGTCCGGCCCAACAGCAACTGTTCAGTCCCATTCCTAACCAGGAGAGGCCGCGACGCAGCTCCTTGGCCATGCAGGTGATTCGTGAGGACCAACCACTCGATCTGGAGGGCATTTCCACAACGCCCTCCACACCCTGCAGCGAGCGCGAGTTCTTTGCCAACGCTCCAACCGTTGATATTAACTCCTCTCAGGATGAGATGCCGGCTGCGAAAACACAATCGATGTTCTGGATCTCTGCCGGCGACTTCACCGTATCCCTGGAGATATTCTACAACAGCCCCGAGCGCCTACGCCTTCTGTATGAGATATTCACCCAGAAGAGCTGGGAGACACGGGACCTGGCCTTCGGCATCGACGGGCACAAGTTCATCCGAGGCGGAGGAAACTCGTGCTCATCCCGGCAGCCACTGCCGGATCGTCCGCCCAGCGTCCAGGGCTGCTCCCACTACTGGTTCGCCAGCGGAGACTTGGCCGTGCCCTTCAGCGGCAAGCTGATGACAGGGGAAAAGGTGGAGAAGCTATTCGCCTTCCTCGACTCTGAAAAATCGGATTTGCGCTTCGGAGTGGATCACATCGAGTTCAGCAGCGTTCCTGAGTTCTGGCCCACCACCCAGAAGTATTCCATCGAGAGCAGCTACAGCATGCTGGTGGGTCTGCAGACTGGCGCCAGCAATGGCCTGGAAGGACGCAGCAAGTACTCCTGGCCGAACAACAGCGGTAACGCCAATCAGACCATAAAGACCAGCGACCTGGACCAGACGGAGTTCGAGTCTGACAGCTTCAGTAACAACAGCGGAAGGCTGTCCTTCTCGCCCGACATGTTCTCCCTGGACTACGAAGCAGTGCCCCTGGACGAGCTGTTTGCCAAGTCAGATCCAGGTGCCGCTTCCGCTGCTCCTGTCATGTCCGTGCCCCAGATGATGCAGACGCTGAAGCAGCAGCAAAGTAAACTCCGGAGCGTAGAGCAAAGGATCCGTAGCTACGAGAAGCCCGCCAATCTGGCGGACGGCTCGCTGGAGCACTGCCGCAACACGCCGGAGTATGTCCACAAGCTGCGCTCCATTATCCGGGCCATCGACAATATTGGACGAGACGATGGCTTCCGTGCCTGCTCGATGGAGCAGCTCGAGAGCTTCATGTACTTCCTCAGCGAGTATGCGGACATTTGCCTGGCCAACTGCAGCGAGCACATGGACAAGATTCTCGACACTCTGCTGGATCGCCGGGCCGTAGAGGTCTAAACAATATTAAGTTCCCATAGAATAAGTTCCTCTAACTCATAAGTTTCTAGACACCAACATTTAATGTTTTTAAGATTTAAATAATACAAATAAATAACTAAAACGAAATACAACGATTTATTTACTGGTATACTTTCGGGAGTGGTTTATATTAGCCGTATCATAGATTTAGGCTGACTCGACCAAGTCGAGTTGTTTCCCAGGGATAGAGAACGCGCTAAGACACCACTTGAATCCTGATGCCATCCCAAAGCCCTTCGGCATGTCTGGGCTTTGTTTTCGCTGTGCACACGCCACGTAGGAGGCCAAGAGCATCAGGGTTTTTTAGAAAAAATAAATGTTTGTTCTTTTCCCCCCGCCAAGAAAATACGAATGTCTCCTGCACTGCAGGCACTCCCTGACCAGCCGGGAGCAAGGATATTTGTGCAGTTGCAGAAGACGAGAAGGAGGCGCGCCCTCGGCTCAATAACAATTTCACGTGCTCTGCCGAGTGCTGCGCCAACACAGGATCAAATAAAAATAGGAACTCGTTGCACTCGACTGTAGGGCAGGATAAGCATTTATGCGTTCCTCGGTCACTTGTTAGCCCAGTGATTCGAGTGGAATTGTTATTGATATGTGGAGCGTCATCTGCCGGGATTGGCTGTGCATATTATCCACATACTTTCCCGCAGGACCCTTATTCCGCGAATAAAAAGACATACTCATGTGTAAGAAGCAATCCAAATAGATATTTTATTTGTGTCGCTGGCTGCTTGCTGGCTTGCTCCGTTCGGGGACAAATTTCTTTAAATGTACATTATCACTCTTATCGTTTAGAAACACAAACTAAGGCCTATGATATATGTATTTAAATATATTTTTGTATATGTATAGTTTAGAACGTACTTATGTTGGCCGCTGGCTCACCTTGGTTCAAATAAACTGATATATAATTAAAACCCACTCGAACTCGCCAACTAGCATAGGTGTTTATCAACAGTATTCGTATTTCGTGTTTGCTTTCATCTCTTTATTAATTGGCTTTTGATTAATACCGTCTCGCGTGCCTGGTATATGGGATCCTTATTTATTTTTCTTTGAGTTCCTATATCATAAATTGCTTCCTGCCTACCCTCGCACAAGTGGGCAATCGCTGAGACGCCTATAACGAGTACATAATTTACAATTGTATTTGGTTTCATTCATGCGTATGCGTTTTTATTTACAGTTTGTGAGTGTGTTTATCCTGTGCTTTGTATTTTAACAATTTGGCAACATTTGAAATGTATATTTATTTCGCTTTTTTGCAATTAAATTAATTTATGTTTCGACTAACTAACCAGAATGCTTGTGTGTGTTTACGACTGACTAAAATCATATGTTGCTTTCTGCTTTGGCACCGCACTGGGCATACCCTTACCAGGATGATAATATTGCATTGACAATGCAACTAAAGTGGCGAAAGGATGGGAATCAGGCATCTAAACTGCATCCATGGGAATGGGTAAGCCCCGCCCATACCTCGCGATAGGGTGTGTCTGGTCGACCTGGGAATAAGTCAGCTCGGTTAATTAATTTACTGCCTTTGTTTGGCCAACACATTTTTGAATAACGCCCGCACGCAGTGGGCTATTGCATGAAATAAAATCCAATATTTATGTGTAGCAAACGGTAAACCAAAGCATGACTTCGTTAGCGCAACCATTTGCTTAATTAAGTACATAGTTTTTATGGTTTATCATCCGCTCCGCTGCAGTTCCTGTTTTCGGCCTTTCGGGTGCGTTCACTTTTAATTTCGATTTGTTTTTAATGGCACTTTATTAATACGATTTCTATGTGTGTCCGCAGTCGCAGTCCTCTAAACCCGCCAGAGCGTTCCCAGCAGGGCACAGAGCCCTGAGAGCCAGCCGGGCGCCAGGAGGAGAGGCCGGCTCCCACTGCCCTTGTCCTTGGACCAGTCGTAGCCCTTGGGACTGCTGCCCGTCAGCTTCTGCTCCGACTTGCCAATGTCGTTCAGGTTCGATTGATATTTGTTGCCCGCTGTAAGTGATGAAGCAAAAGCGGCGGCACGGTCAATTAGTTTGCCAGCAGAGGCTGCAGTTCGATGTTACTACTCACATTTGTCAATCACAATCACCGAATTTGTTGGCCCGTCGCCGCCGATGCCGTTCAGCGGGGTGTTGTGGTAGCCGTCCAGCGTGTTTGCCGTTGTCGTCGTTGTTGTGCGCCGCAGCGTTGTGGTTGTGGGCGGCGGTTGTGTGGTCGGCGGACTTGACACTGCGGGGCATAGATTTTGATATGAATCAGTATGTAGCTCAGTGAGTGTGTATATATCAGTGATTGGATGCATTCGCAGCGAACAATCGCGGCTCCATTTACCGGCTAACCACAAGCCGCAGCTCTCATATATGTACAAAAGCCCACCGCCAGCTCGATATCTTAACTGCTATTTTCTGCCTTTCCTACCAATTGTCTTCTCTTTTCTGGCCACGTAAATCCAGCCTCCTCACCCGCCCCCTTCCTTTCGATTTCAATTTCTTGGCCTCTTCCCCAGAGCTTCTACGACTTCTTCTTGGCTGGCTGGTTGGCTGGCCTCTCTTGGCATTAAATTCGACAATTTGTTGAGGAAATTTATGGGTCCTGGCACTTGGCCTTGCCTTGGCTGGGAATCCCGAAACCCGGCACCTCCCAGCTTACCAGCTTCCCATCTTCCCAGCTTCGGTACGTTCGTATCTTCCCCTGACCACTCAATAAAATTGTCACAGGTTCATTGTTCGCATTGTTGGCGCTGTTCCCCCACTATTATCAGCGGCCATTGTTACCTTTAATTGGTAGAGCGACACCAACTTCCGTAAGGGCTCTTGCCATTGTTGTGCCACCGGCAGCCAAATAAAAAGCGTGTACATATAAATTAACTTGTCGCCTTTTCACATTGGCCATTCTTGGTGGCCATGGCCATTTATTGGCGCCAACGCCAACGAGCGGATATTTTATATTGTTTTATGAACTTTTGTGAACGAAATCGGGGCTGCCAGGCAAGGCTATAAATGGCCCGGTCATTGACTGGGGAGTGATTTAGCAAATTGACAGATTATTGACACTTTATTGGTCCGGCAACGGCTTTAATTGCCACCTTGTCGCAGCCACAACGAGGTAATCAATAGATAAGAATAAACCCTGTACAAATGTTGCATTCAATTCCGGTGCAAAGCACTCTCGCTGCGCGCAGCGGGGAGCAAGTGAGAGAATTAAAGCCAAAGCCCTTAAAGTACCGCACAAACAATGGTTGGTTATCTCTGGCCGGGGCACAACCAATCAACTGCACCGACAAACGCCATAATTAAAGCCACAAAATGTTGCAGTTTTGGATTTCCAGCCGTTCTAAACACACACTCCCCAGCCCCAAAGCTCGCCCCCTGTAATTTATACCGCATTTCGGGCGGTGTCTGGAATCGCTGTGGCTGTGGCTCTGGCCCAATATTAAAGGGTATAAATAACTAGTATGGCCGGACACTCACTGTAGAGCTTTATGTTCCCGTCCGTGTCGCCCCGAGGATTTTTGGCGACGCACTTGTAGTTCCCATAGTCGCTGCTCTCCACGTTGATAATCGTCAGTCGCATGGTCGCCTTGTACGACGGATGGCCCGGAATCGTTTCGGTTCTGCAAGTAGAGAAAATCACAAGTCCCAGTATTAGCATTAGCATCAGCAGCAGTACGATCTGAGCTGTGAGGCAAGGTCAATGACAGCTTTTGCGTCGCGCGTCCATGATCCGACGCCCATTGTGGGTCAGTCCCAATGAGCGGCAATCGGGAATCAAGGCCAAGGTGAAACTGATAAGCATCCACTTAAGGCTAATCAGAATGCGACCTGGCAAGCCGAGCACAGTGGCTCCAAATTTGAGTTCTTAAAACTATATTTTATTTAAGAAAATTTGTAATTATAAAATAATATAAATAATTAAAGAGACAAAAGACAAAATAAAGTTAATTGGGCCAAGTTTGCATATTACTAGACCCACTATATCCAGAAAAAATTTGAGGAAGAAAGGCGGGAATATGTAGTAAGCAATTATTTATTTTATTAATCAGACCCTTATACAATTTTAAAATGTATGTGAAAACAAGACAAGATTTAGATAATACATTTGCCGGTTTGTGTAAAGTATTAAATATTCTGGCCCTATAAAATCTTGATCCTTCAAAGAGCACCTCTGTAGTCAAAAGGCGGTCAGAATCATATGAATAAGAAAACTCTTCCGCATTCTTACTAATATTAATTATATATAAAGTTGGTGGCATTTATTATACTCTTATCTCTGTATTGCCTTGTAACAATATAGAATATAGTTCCTAAATTGTGAGACAGGAAATCGCACTGCTTGAACCAGTGTGCGGTACGCGGATTCCACGATGAAGACTGACAGGCAACGGGGCTTGCTCTAGCCCGAAGTCTCCGCGATCCAGGCGACTTAGTGTCTGGCCAGTTGTAATTTGTCACAGTCGGAACCATCATGCTGAGGCTCAGCCTGGCGGCTTGGCTTCTCTTTTCGCTGGCCTGGCGCACCACGCCCACCGCTTGTCGCCAGATACGTCCCCCCCAGAGCATCCAGCAGATGTTGGCCACCCAGCTGCAGAGCTATATGGATACCAAGGCGCGTCCCTGCGAGAATTTCTACCAGTATGCCTGTGGAAACTGGCAGATCCAGCAAGAGGAGCAGCACTTTCCGCGCGAAAAGGAGCGGGACAAGGACCGCGAGCGGGAGCGTTACCAGGAGCAATTGCTGCCGTCGGACACTTTGGAGGGGATTGACAGCAACCTGAATCGGCGCTTGGAGCTCCTCCTGAGGCGCAGCAACAGCAGCTCCTTCGAGGGAGACTCTATGCTGCTGGAGCAGATGCGCTTTTACTACCGCTCCTGCAAACGGCTGAAGCCCTACAACCTGAAGAAGTACCTTATGCTACTGCAGCCCTCCAACCTTACCCACTGGCCATCGGTGGGTCGGGGCTGGCGTCCCGACAGCTTCGACTGGATAACGACTATGGGAAGACTGCGGTTGCACGGCCTGAACGGAGCTCTGCTGCGGATGGATGTCCTGCCGCGGTGGGACGACTCGCGCTCCTATAGCATCTACGTGAACAAACCGAGTCGCCAGGAGACGCTGCCCATGGGTGAGGGAGCCATAATCGAGCTTCTGCTGGACATTGGCCAGACAAAGCGGTCGGCGAACGCTCTGGCCCGTTTGGTAGACGACTTTGAGCACAAGTTGCACCGCTTGCAGGATTTGGATGACGACGAGGGACCACGAGAAATGCAGCTAGGCTATCTGGCTACCTATCTTCCGCAACTCCGTTGGCTTTCCTTCATGCGGCAAGTGCGCGATGATACCGAGCTGGATCTGCGCTCCACGCTGATCATTGAGAACATACCCTATCTGAGGGCACTGAGCGAGCTGGTTGAGGCACAAACGCCGGACACTGTCTGCAGCTATATCATGCTCAAGTGGCTGGCCTTCCTCAAGAGTCAAGGCCCGGCGGAGATCTCGCGGGGAGAGTGTGTCTCCAGCCTGCGAAGGGCTATGCCCCTGGCAAGCAGCTGGCTGATTAGCCAGCGCTTCTTCGATCCAGATTCTGAGCCAGAGATTCGTGCTCTTTTCCGGCGGCTTAAGCGACGGTTTGGCCAAACCCTGTCTGAGAACCGACTGCGTTTGTCGCCTCCCCTGGTGCACATCCTGCAGCAAAAGATACGCGCAATGCGCCTGCAACTGGGCTTTGTTCAATTGGACGAGCTGGAGACCGTCGAGCAGCAATACGCTCACTTGGAGCTGAGTGACCACAACTTCTATGGGAACCAGCTGGAGCTGCTGCGTCAGCGTGTGGTGGCCAACTACGATCTGCTTTCGCTGAACTCCACAAACTCGACTAACTCAACGCGAGGAAGCGTTAGCTACCTGGCAGAGAGCTGGGATGCCAGCAACTCGTCGCCGCTGTATGTGAGGCCTCGCAACCTGGTGCTGGTGCCACACGGACTGCTCCAGCTACCCGTGTGGCATACAAACATCAGCGCTCTGCAACAGCACGCCGTTATGGGGTTCGCCCTGGCCCATGAGCTGGCTCATGGCTTCGACATGTCAGGAATCGACTATGACGACCTTGGCAACATCATGGGACCCGTGGAGGAGATCGGGGCCAGCAAGCAGTTCCGTCAGGGACTCAACTGCATGCAGCAGCAGATGGCAACCGGCTCCAAGTGGCTCGACGAGAAACTGGCAGACTTTGCGGCCCTTCGGCTGGCATATGAGACGTTTTTCAGTGTGCGGGCGGATCAGCGGGAGCCGCGCGATCCCTTGGTTCCCCAGTTTAGCCAGCGGCAGCTGTTCTTCATCAGCTTTGCCCAATTCTTCTGCGGACGGACTCCTGTCTCCAGTCTTCGGTCGCAGTCGCAGGCACACTTGGAGCATGCCGCCGACGAGCTTCGTGTGATGCAGACATTGGCCAACTTCGAGGAGTTCTCCAGGGAGTTTGGCTGCGATAAGAAAGCCAAGATGCACGCCAGCCACCGGTGTCGGCTCTGGTGAGGATCTAAAAACCTCAAAGCATCCAAGCTTCAAGTTAAAGGGCAATTTAAGAAGAGAAAAGTGCTTGATTTCAAGCTATGCAAAGCTAAAGAAATTGCTATACATAGTATTAAACCCCGGATTTTAACGATTTTCACAGATTTTTATATAAATTGAGTGATTGAGTGAACTTGAGTGAGTGAATTGAGTGACAATAACGTCTGACTTTGATAAAATTAAATTAAAATAAAATTGTTTTAAAATTAATTTTCGAACTGTTATTATTAAAACTTTGTAATGTAGTCGTCCTATCTGGTCTATTAAGACTACTGAGAACCTTGCTCAAAAACTGAGGACCAACTTGCACAGAAATTTGGCTGTTTATGTTCAGTAATATGTATCCTATAGAAATCCTGCCTCCTGATAAAAATTATAATACCCTCCGCCGGACATTAAATGATCCTGTTAGATTAGATTTCAGAAGATGGAGTGGTTTGGTTTTCGACACAACTGCCATTTCCCATTAAAATGTAGAATAAAAAGAATGTAAGAATTTCATTGAAATATATATTTAAGAAGATAGGCTAATTTTTGTTGAATTTTGTAAGGAGTTAAAAGAATAAAAAAGTGGTAAAAAACTAGAAAAACTTTAAGAGAATGAATGATCTTGGTCCTAAAATTTGGATTAAGTTTCAAGCTGTTGGATTGCTTCGTTCACCACAGCTGGCACTTTTCGGGCTGAGGTCTATCCCTGCGACAGCCAAACGCCCTGTCGAAAGGCTGAAAGCCAGTCAGCAGCTGCTGCAAGCGCATCTCGTCGTCGTCGTGACCCAAAAAGTTTGAGGCATCGCCATCTCCGCAAAAGAACTGCGCCAGATTGAGGAAGAAAAGTTGCTCCTGCGATTTGTTGGTAAAGTCTGTGCGACTCGAGGAATTTAAGTTTTCGAAATAAGTGGCGTATGCCAGACTCAGGCCGGATATGTCTGCTATTCGTTCGTCGAGGTACTGCGTCTTATTTTTGTTCAAGCACTCCAAGCCTTCTTCGAATCGTGGTGAGGAAAGGATCTCAACGCCCGGTTCAAGGGGGTTTCCGTGACTGTCGATCAAGATTCCAGTGCCGTCGACGGCGTGCATCAGCTCGTGGGCGAGGACGAATCCCAGAAGGCTGTACTTGAACACCTCGTGACTATTGGGTACGAAGAACGGCTCCTGCAGAAGACCATGTGGCACTATGATAACATTCTGGCGCATCATATACATCGGGGAGGAACTCATTGCCGTGTTGGGATCAGCCAGGTAGAAATACTCTCCTTCACTAGGCGCGGGCTGGTCAAGTTGCGCTGTTTCCTTTCGAGTGCGGAAGCCCAGCAGCTTTAGGTGCTCTCTGTTATAGTCCAAATCACCTGTGGATATTTCCAGGTCCTCATAGAACCGACTGACGAAGCTTCGATGGTCCAGACCTTTTGGCAGATTACCAATATTGAGGGAAATGGCCTGCACCTTTCGGGCGACCATCCTGCGCTGCTTGGCGGTCAACCCAAGCCGGTTACGCTCAATCTGCAGCAGGAACTGGCGAGTTAGTCGGTTGAAGATTTGCTCGACCTCCAAGGTTTTTTGCTCCAGAGATTGGGGCTGGACAAATCGCTCTTTATAAAGCAGAACAGAGGCCAGATTCATGTTACGCCGTAGATCCATTATGCAATGAATGGGCTTTTCGCTGTCCATGGTATCCTCCATCAGGTGGAGCACGAAGCGGGTCATTATATAATTAACCAATACCTCGGCGTCCGTTGAGACCATAAGGTGTTTGAGAGCCGTGAAATATTGCAGGTTCACCACCTGCACGCGAAAGTCGTGGGGAATGGGGTGGCCAACTACTGTCTCGATATAACTGCGCCATTCGTAGCCCGTTCTGCGCTCCATCTCACCTACACTCATAAGCTGGGGGTCTGTTTCTTCGTCGGCTTCCGTTAAGTCTATAATAGCGGACTCCAGTCTCCTTATCTTGAGCGAGAGCGCTAAGGAGGCTTTTCGCGCCACTTCCATAATTCGGAGCGTGGCAAGAGTTTCGATAAAACCATTTAGGTGCTGCGATTCTCCCCCAAACTGGGGCATGCTGAGGTCCACGACAATCTCCTCACTGTTATTGAGACTTGGCATGATCAGAACGTTGATTAGGACGTTTCTGAGGCCGAAACGGTGAAGATGTGCCAGGGTCTCCATCCACTTGAACTGATCCTTGGGCCAGACCGTGCCTCTGGGGCTGAGTTGGGGCCACGTTAGTCCCTCGGCCGGAGGTACCAATCGCAGGTAGTGCGAGGCACTGCGCGTGCTGGCCGGAGCGTCGCGGCATGTGAGGTAAAAACGGAGCGCCTTTGCCTCAAAAGTGCTCTCGTTAAAGCCGGGCATCCGCGAGTTCCTCTCCAGTTCATCCATTACCTGGAGGAGGTCTTTGTTGACCTTGTGATCCAGCATCTGGGTGATTTCAGTGAAGGGGTCATCAATATGCCGAGCCGCGTACTTGCCGCAAGCATGCTGGAAGTAATTGCTGCAGGCGTCTTCTCCCTCGTCTACATAGCTGAGGATGTTGTTCAACAGCCGAGTGTTTGCGCTGATCACCGTCGCCTTTGCAGCTATAGAGGCACTCGCAAAAAACAACAGGCAGATAATCCACTCCATAACTGGCAGTCAACTGAATTGAGAATCTAGAATTTAGCGACTGGCTAGCACAGATTCGCTCTCTATCAGACGAATACTGTGCGCCGGGGTTAAACAAGTCCTGATAAGGGATAACCCGAACCCCCCAAATGGCGATCGATTACAGTAGGCTTCGTATAACTTACTTGTACTTCGATGACTCAGTGATCATTTGCTCGTTTTCGCGAGTCCAATAGTTGAGCGAGGTGGGGTTTGCCTCGATGAAACACTCCAGGGTGATGTTGAACCCCATGGGTATGCCGACCAGTTGATGCGGGATCCAGACCATCGGCGAGACTGAAAGGATACACAATAGGGGGTCATAAAATGTTATACAGAAATTACGGGCTATCAACTTACAGTCCACGCTGACTTTTATCCTCTTGGACACGCTGGGAGGAACTCCGTTCGAGGCTATGCACAAATAGGCACCCATGTGCAGGCGCGAGATCCGCTCCAATTCGAGCGAGTCCGTCTCCAAGTCACTCACTGCACATCCAAATAAAACGGGGAAGAGGAACAGAAAGTTAACCGGGCACCTGAAAGCTGCAATGGGGATGGGCTCTTACCCTCGAGCGTCTTGTTGATTACAATTTTGTTGCCGTCATCCCGCTTCCACTTGATGCTTGGCTCTGGGCTGCCTTTCGCCTTGCAGCGCAGCGTCACGTTATCGCCCTCGCGCACGATGACGTCACTGGAGGTCAGGGCGTCGTCTATGTTGGGGGGCACTGAGGAGGAGAGAAAGAGGGATACGGAGCCGCATTATATTTGTTACCCAACAAAAAATCTCGGGCTTTATTCAAAGGCCAAAGGTAAGAAAGTAAAATGTTATACTTTTCTGAGGAAATGTGGTTGCCAAGAAAGCGGAAAACGAATCGAAAATCTTATTCGCGGGGGAGAAATTCATACACACTTTCGAGGGGAAGCAAACTGATTTTAGGGTTGCAAAATAAAGAGTAAGAAATCCGTTTCAATGACACCATTTTGTCGGGATACCTCGCTAGTGGATGGAACAGAGCATTTCACGCATTGTTGACTCCGATGCGCTGACACTCGAATAAGATTCGGTTCCCGACAAAGTTACTGCTCAACTTTATTTTAAGCCTAATTAGCTTTGCGAACAGCCAAAACCTCCACCCTTGGAAGCCAAAAAGAACGAGCTTGGTAATTCAAAAATCGATGCGGCAACCTTCATCAAATTGTCATCAGTCTTATTTTTCCCTCACTCGTGCCTCGTTCGCTTTCTCTGACCATATCTTTCAATTGTCGAGGAAACCCTTTTCCTTTTCCACTGGCCCCAAAAACGAAGGCAAATCTGTAATGAAAAATCTATGCAAATCACAAAGTCACAATGCCGGCACGCCGGAACTTGAGAGTGGGAACATATGGACGGATGACTAACTGGCAGCCACTGCAGTTGTCCCAGACTTCGGGCCTCATTTTATATTCCTAACGCCGTCTGCAATCAAAACTCATCGCCGGCGATTTCTTTCGGTGGGTCAAAGCCTGCCCAGTCGACGTGAGTCACGTAGCCAAGGCGATTAGTGTCGCAGCGTCTGGGCACTGACGGCTCCTGTCCCCATTCGTCCTGAGCTCGACACCTAATCAATGCAGTGCCAGCTCACTTGCCACAGACTTGAACTGGTTGAAGCCAGATAGATATTCCATGGATCATTGCATCCTGAAACGCGACTTAATTGGCCAGCTTAGTATACCCATTTGATCCTGGATACCACAAATGTCTTCTTCCCTTTATCAACTTTTTGTATCAAAAAACTATACAAAGCTAATGGAAAACGAGTATAATTAAAAGAGGAAACTTCTAAAAACTTTGGTCTTTATACCTTTCTTTTATTTTTCCCAATAATGACCAAAAACTTTCCCCGGGACGCTTTTTCCTCGTGCTATTAATAAACGCTTGATGTGCTAATCGCAGGACATGGTAGGAAAGACACGGCCATCTAGCAGCTGTTGTCCCCTAGTTTTGACATATTAGTTTCTTTATTGATATTTTTGCAGCTGGCGACAGCCCGGAAAGTTTTCCCCAACAGCACAAAAACTTTTTTCATGTGAATCGTTATGGAAAAATTTAATTAGTAGTGCAAGTACACAGCGGAAGGTTGCACACGGATTTCCTTAAGCTTATTACCTAATCCTTCGATGGATGCATCGAGCTTGTAGCACTTTCTAATTGGTCTTCTAACGTGTGGATGCGCTAAACAAAGTTTTTATTTTGCTTCATTATCGCATTAAATTTAATTGCCGTTTTCGTAAGCAAAATTCTTCTATTACTTTTTTTATACGCATCGGAAACTAGTACATGACCATTTAGCCACCTAATGGCCACCAAGAATCCTTTTTGTCGATAGAGGAAAGTAATAACTGAGCATAAGTTAACACCCACAACGAAAATAGCCTATAATCTTCTCTGAATAAGTTAATATTAATATATATTTAACCATAAAACCACCTTCAAACGATATTAGGAAGTTTCTAAATCAGAAATGTCAAGGTTTCAAGAATACAAGGTTCTAGATTTAAGAGTTTTGGAAACCCTTTTAAAGTGTGACATTAAAAACTATATATTCGGTAACAAGAAATTAGAAAAAGTATAGTTAAAACAATATTTTTTTAAAATAGATTGCAGTTATAAAAGGCCTGATACTTTTCACATTTTAATAAAAATGAAAGACAAACACAAAATAGTTAAAACCAACAAATGACATTCTACCATCTACAAAAAGTAAGTTGAATATATTTACATAAATATAAATACTTTATATGTTATACTTTGTGGAAATAAAAAAAAACAAGAAAGGAAGCTAACTTCGGCGCGCCGAAGTTTGTATACCCTTGCAGATTGGTTTTGATGTTTATATTATAGATTTAAATGCTGAAAACACACACCAAACAGAGTTTCATTAAATTTTACCTATACTTATATTTTTTACAGTTTGACAGTTACAGTTTTACATTCCCAGCTTTACATTTTCTCTATATCTAC
>JAEIIL010025085.1:0-13073 GCA_018905715.1 Drosophila lini | reverse complement strand
CCAAAAACATCAAGCAAATGTCTAATGATTATTTATTCCAGTTCATTGATCGATATAGGTACCATTTAATTACTGCTCACAATGTTGTAACACCAACAATCGATTAATTATCATTGCCTAATAAGTCGAACTGATATGAGTTAACAATTAATCGCATTGTTTAGCTTGCGCTTCTCGAAAACAAAACGGCAAATATCAGTTAATGAAACGTAAGTCCCCCACTAATCTATTAAGTAATTCCAAGGGTTTAACAAAGTTGTGCCATAACTATATAGTACTTGGAACTGCGACAGCAGAAAACGCTCTGCAAACACACTGGTGATGATGATATAAGTTCTCCATTACCAACAGCAGATGTGTCATTCCAAATACGATGTAAAATTCCTTGAACTTTTAGTCTCTCTTAATACATCCTTTTGTCCCTTTTGAAATCATTTAATTAGGTTCCCAAAAAAAGAACCCAAATATTTCGCCTGATGTGCAAACTTCTGGGGCAGCAAATTGGCTGCGGGTACACCACCAGTAATTGAAAGCAAATCCAGCCAGGGACCCAAATCACGAAGGTCTCATAAATAATACAATGCCAAAAGGGATAAGCGACGAAATGCCAGGATGATGCCAGCAACCAGATAATTGCCGGCAATCAAAGTTTATTGAAACGTGACACACAGGGCCAGGAGCCAAAGTTTTCAATGATATTTATCCTCCAGCTCACTCCCACAGCATCTGTAGGGAGTAGGGAGTCTGGAGGTCCTTTGTCCACCCACTCAAAACGACCTCAATTCCTGCCCCGTCTGCCAGACACCGCGTCGCCTACGCCAAAGCAGAAAAGCAAAAAAGAAAAACTTTTCATCGTCCTGCAAACACGAGAAAAAGTTGCCGAAATTCTGTGAATGAATGTGGCAGAACAGAAATAAGTTTATCCCCGGACAAAAGTTGTATTTTTAGCAGTCAGACGAGACGTGGGGGAAGGCATCGAAATAAATCTGTCAGCTGGCGACAAAGTTGTGTCATCTTTATACCCTTAGTAAAGGTATAGTTGTGTTCAAAGGAGGATATAATAATAACGATATAATAATAATAATAATAATTGGAATAAAGGAAGTTCTTGAAGAAATATATATATAAATTTAGAACTCATAGAACTGGAAAATATGGTCCTAGCTTTCCAAGCCAAACAAAGGAGGCCTGGTAAATTCTGTGCACTAACTTTCTGCCTTTGAAAATAAATTATCATCATGAATAGAAGCGTCGAAACGGGGCCCGGATACGATAGACCGATCACGAGCTACTCGCCGGAGGGCAGGGTCCTGCAGGTCGAATACGCCACCTTGGCCGTGGCCAATAGCTTCACCATAATCGGAATGCGGGGCAAGGACTCTGTGGTGCTGGCCGTTGACAAGATCATCAAGAGCTCGCTGTACGAGCCGGACGCCGACGGACGCATCGTTACCCTCGAGAGGAACATTGGAATGGCCATGGCAGGCCTGACGCCCGATGGCCACGCCGTGGCGGATATTGCTCGCCAGGAAGCCTCCAATTTCCGGATGAACTACAACCGCAGCATTCCAGTGAGGGATCTTTGCGAGCGCATCGCCAGCTACATGCACGCCGCCACCCTGAACGGCCTCAACCGTCCCTTCGGTCTGTCCGTCATCTTGGCCTCATGGGAGGCGAGTGAGGGTCCGCAGCTGTACAAGATCGAGCCGTGCGGCTCGTTTCTTGGCTACTACGCCTGCGCCTGCGGCAGGACGAAGCCGCAGGCCGAACAGGAGTTCGATAAGCTGGGGAATCTCTCGGGCATGGGGACGAAGGAGCTGGTGAAGGCTGCCGCCGAAATCATTTACAAGGGCCACTATGACTGGCAGAACAGGGACTTCCTCTTTGAGATGGGCATTGTGGGCAAGGACACCAGGGGCCTGCACCTCATCAATCCCCCCGTGCTGACCGAGATAGCACGCGCTGCCGGGGAAGAAGTCGCCGCCAATGAGACGTCCTCCAGCGATGAGCCATTTTTTTAGATTAATTCGAAGCCGAAAGATTCAGGAGACGAAATAGGTTTTATATGAATAATATAGGTGGGCCTGAGATGGGAAAAATAGGAAATTCTCAGAAACTAATTTCTTATACAATAATTTATAATATTTGTATACCAATTCTTTGCAAATATAAACCCCAAACTATTTTCGTAAGAGCATTTACTAACTCACATTACTAACTTGTTACGGCCCCTTTAACTTTCAGCTCGTAAACTACATTCCCTTTCAAGTTCAGCTGTCCCACGCAGAATTATATAGGCCCAATTATGGCTGGGCCCTAAGCTAAAAATAGAAAAAAGTGGAAAATGGTAAGGCATCGAGGGGTTGACTCCTTGGCTAAAACTAATAAAACGATGCGAGCAATATTGAATATTTGATGGCGCCTCAAGTTGACCTCAAACATTTTGTGACTACATAATGCATAAAACAGGCAGAGTGACGCCATCCTTGGCTGAGACTATGACTATAACAATATATCTATTATATATCCATAACTGTGACGTTGTTGTTCTGAGAGCCTGATGGCGTCAATGATGCATTGCGTAAGACATTTGCCTGTAGAAACGCTGACGCCATAATAACAAAAAAGGAGGCTACGTGCATCCACCTACCAAAAAGAAAAAAATAGTGGCTTAAATTCCGAGTCCTGGCAGGAAGAGAGGCAGACCAACTGGCGCTGGTTGGACCAAAGCCAATTGGAGTGGTTTTAAGTGGATTGTTCATAACGCAGAATATTTTTAGTGAGTTAGTGGGGTAAGAGTAATCAAGGATTATGGCTGGATATAAATACGAGGATTTAAATTTTATTTTTGTTGTTTATTTGGCTTAATAAATGAGTAATTCTATGAGATATATTCTTGCTAAGTAAAGATATATATAGAGAAATGTAACTTAACTATTTTCTGAGCTATTCTTTAGCTTCTTTTACTTTTTTCTCTTCAAAAAAATTTGTTCTCCCCAAAAACTATTTCCTCTTAATTGGCTTCTCTCAACTAGGCCAACTAGCGGCTTGTTTCAACCATAATTGTGGGTTGCCAGCTAAAGTCGGTTCCCGGCTAAAACCCTTTTGATCCATGATCAGGGCCTCATAACCGAAAAATTCCCATTCATTGCCACAAAAAACAAAAACCGAACCCAAAGTGCAGCCAACTATCAGTGCAATTAGAGTCTAATAAGACGCAAAACACTAACGCCATGCGATGCATAAAATACAGGTAGTAATGGCCCAAAAGAACCAGAGATTCTTCTCGAGGGAACGAGAAGAGCAGAAGTTGGATCCGATCGGGCCAAGAACAAGCAGCACCGGGCCAAGATAGCCATCTAGTTAGCCAACAAATTGCATAGACAGTAAAGTGGAAATCTAACACACCCCACACACCGCACACACCTCAACTTTTCCCCCCTTCAGAGTGCCTAGTGCCCATGAAAATGGTGAGAAATTTTCACAAATTGCGCCGGGCGATTCATTTCGCATTGCTGGAGGATGAGTTTCGGTTCCAGGATGAGGATGTGGATGAGGCTGCATCCCGGTCGGCTAATCCAGACGCAGGCGGCGGCCGCTTTGCTGGATATGATTAGGAATTTAAATGCTTTTGAATTATTAAATTAGTAAATATGCAACGCCCGGCGAGAGGCGAGATCCCAGATCCCAGATCTTGGAACCAGCCCCGCAGTTGTTGCAGGTGCAGCTGTATCGAAGCTGGAGCTGGCTCTGGGTCTGGCCGGGGCTCAGGCTGTGGCCAGGCTTCTGACTCAGGCATGGCAGGCTCCAAAAACCAGTTAAAAGTCCATTAAAACGCCAGGGAGAAAAAGAGTTTGCCCGGAGTATGAGATGGCACAATGGTTCAAGAGTTCTTAAGAAGTTTATAAATTTAATTGTTAATATTAATTCTTATAAAGAAGCTTATAAATTTTATTACTAAAATATTGTCTAAATATTATTAAATTAAATGAATTTGTTTGATAATAAATTATATAATTTTTGTTTAACTGTTTCACAATTTACATAGCAACTATATGACTTATAGAGTCGGAAATTGGCAATTTTTAAACCTCACAAAATACTCTGAAAATATTTACATTAATTATGGCTTTGCTTTAGTATTTCCAAAATTTGTTGTCATAAAAATCTCTCCCTATTTTTTTAGCTCTTAAAAAATCATGCTTTACATTGTAACACATTTTTCTCCCACCTCACCCCACTGTGCAACGTCCGTGGTCCGTGTGGCTTAGCTCGTTTTGTTCTTGCTCGCTCTGCTCGCTGTTAGCTGTTCGTTCGGCTGTTGCTTTTGTTGTAATTACACGCCCGCCCAGTCGCCGATGAAGCTGCTGCCTTAAGTCCAAGACCAAGACCAAGTCCCAGTCGGAGTCGGAGTCCAAGACGCCGTCGCAGTCGCCGCTACGCTGCGTGTAATCGAATCTATCAATCTATGAGATAAATCTTATTTTCTAATCTTGTTATCGTGCGCGCGCCGCGATCGACGGATCGCTCTGGACTGTGGCGATCTTGGGGATAGGAGATACTTGGGGACTGGGGACTGGGTCTTGCCTCACTTTTAACCATAGCGCTGGGGGATTTCTCCTTTTTCTTTTTTTTTGGTTGGCCAGTAAATTTTGCTTAGCATTTCCGCTGAACCACAAAACACTTGTGCATAAATTGGCCTAAGAGGACAGCAGTTATTTTTGGTTTGGTAAGGAGGTTAAAGCCGGTCATAGATGATGTGATCATACAGTTAATATTCCCCATATACTCGTAAATAAATATTTTTGCTCTCCACAATGACAGTTTTAACTAACAACTGCTTCTAAAAATAGTGCACAGTTATTTATAGCCACTAAAGGTAGGTACAACAAAAATATGAAAAGCAATTAACTTTGAGATTAATTTAAAGGCACTCGAGAAACATTTAACAAAAATATATTAAGCAACTAAAATAAACGGTAGGAAAAGGTAAAACACAAAAAAAAAGAAGCCGACAAAACTCATA
Source organism: Drosophila lini (assembly GCA_018905715.1). NCBI lineage: Eukaryota > Metazoa > Arthropoda > Insecta > Diptera > Drosophilidae > Drosophila > Drosophila lini. The sequence continues at coordinate 8,047 of JAEIIL010025085.1, read as the reverse complement.
CAAGGCTTAAATGAGAAATCATAGGGCACTAAGAGAAATTCATTGGCACGTCAATGAATTATTATGCTATTACATATTTATAAATATTTTATAAATAAATATTAATGTAACAAAAAAAATTAAGAACGAAAAATTAGGAAATATAATTCAATAATTATTTTCTTAACTTGTATTATTTTCCGAAATATTTTCCTAGATAATAAGATACGAAGAACGATATTGGCACCTAAAAACTTCACCAAAAACAGCCAAATTAATTCTTTAAAATATTAAATTAAAATATAAAAAAAACTTAATCGAAAAATGTTCAATTATATTATTTTTTTATAATTTTTTATTTTCCCCCAGTGTATCCAGTGTAACCCACAACTAGCGCCCTCGAAAAGCGAAATACTCTGTTTATCGCATGAAGGAAACCAGCAGCTCCTTCGGTGGCTGACTTCGCTGTCCGGCTGGAGACCACTCCGACCGACTCCTGGACCCAGACCCAGGCTCTCCAGGTTCTGCCTATGCTCCCTGCCAAAGTGGAGGCTGTGGAGTGGAGCGCACACCGGGCACATTGATTGAAAAAGATGAAAAGTGCATGAAATGCTATGCACTATTGGCAGCCGGCGACTCTCCTTCTTCGGCGGACAAACAGAACTACGAGCTGGACATTTAGGGAACTGGAGGGGAGAGGAGGGTAGGGGAGTGGAGGCAGGCAATATTTAAACTAAAATGAACAAAAGATGCAAAGCGAAGCCGACACAATCTGTCGATGCTGATGACCAGCAACGATGAGGCCGAGATGATGATGAAGATCGTAATGAGCTCTGAGGCCAAGGAATGGAAATGGGTCCACACACATATATATACACACGATCCGACCAGGTTTTTAGGAACGCGTCGTAGCGTGGCATGTTTACTTAACGAAACCCATTCCAACAGACTTCGATCCCAGTCCAGTTCAATTCTCAGTTCCCATTGCAGTCCCATGTAAAAAGCCACTTGAGCATTGCTCCAGCCTCCGTCGTCGCTGTGTGGAAGTGACGGACAAGCGGACACAGAGACGGACAAGCGGACAGACGGACTTATCGACTGCTGAGGTCAAGTGTAGTTTTTAATTTTTTGTTTCAATATGCGCATTCCCCCAAGCTGCTGCTGCTGCTGTTCTTGTCCCTTGATGAATTATGTGAGGAAGTCGCCTTCGATTCTTCGATACTCCAAGTCTGTTGTCTTTAGCTTCAGGCTGTCGTTGGTTGGGGTAGAAGAAGTCTAAGTGGGGCTTAAGCCGAAGATTCACTTGATTCAAGGACAACAACAAAGGATATATATTTTTTTAAGGCTTATAAATATTTATTTTTCTTAATCTTTTATATAAAACTTTATTTGAATTTAATTTTTCTTAAGTTAAACATTTATTTAAATTTTTTTTTTTAGCATTTCTTAGACCTTAAAGCTAATTTATTTGATTTTTTTGTATAAATATTTTTAAAGCTAAACGCTTTTCTTTGTTCACTTTCACGACTCTCCTAGAGCCTCTAACCATACCAAATTCAGCTCTAAGAAATGTACTAAAATTCTGAAGAGACAAAATGAAAAAAACTCCACCACTATGCGTTGGTCAAACTGTAACATAAATCAAATGTCGCCCATTTCCTAAGGTTCAGAGCGCCGTCATCCATCTCCTGACTCCTCCGGCGGAGAGTCAAGGAGTTGGGGCTATAAAAATCGCTTCCTCATAAAAATTCCGCTAACAAAAAAATCAAAGCCGACACCTTTTTCCCTGGCAAAATGTTGGTTAAACAATGAAAATGCCCCGACTCCAGTGGAGCGCGCAGCCTGGCAAAAAAAAGGGGTCTAGAACTAAGGCTAAGGAGGCGAGTCCAAGAGTCGCTGGCAATGCCAATAAACTGTTGTTTATTTTCACTAGCGTCGGCGTCGCCGCAGCAGCGCATAAATATAAGAAAAAAAATAGGGAAAAACTACAAAACGCATTCATCACCGATGGCAGCCAGTCCAAGTCCAAGTGCAAGTCCCCCAAGTCATCGTCGTTGTCGTCGGCAATTTATCTTTGAAATCAGCGCCTGACTTTGCTTATATCTCTATACTATCCTGGTTGCATTTTTTTGTGGCATTTTTTTTACCTTTGCTTGTAATTAGATACGCGCTAAAGCAACCCACACAGGCTGGGAACAGGTGAGTGAAATCTACACGAGGGAAAAATTACTCAACGCCAGAAAAAATGAAAAATATATTTTAAAAATATTTTAGAATTGTTTTCTAAATATGTAAGCATTTTAAAAAAGTATCTTTTGTATGCAATTTAACTTTTTATCTTACTAAATCTGTATCTTGTGCAATTATTTGTGATTTTCCTATCTGCTAAAGAACTATCTTTTAATCAATTTCCTTACCACATTTCTCTCCCTGTAACGCATTCGCATTTGTTTCGTCGTGGGCGTGGCCAAGAATTTAGCTATATGGAAAGCCCAGCTTCGATTGTTGCTTTGCAGTCCCACTTTCCCGCGTTTTCCCATTTCCCAAAAGCAGACAAAGTCTGAGGAGTCCGACGAATCTGTGACTCTGCATGCGCAATCAGTGCAAACAGCAAACCCACCCAACCCCCTGGCAGCCCACAAGTGTTACCTGTTACCTGCCAGGTTTGGACCTTGTTGAAGTGCTAAAATGCAAATGCAAATAGTTTCGCCCCACCAATGTGTCTGCATTTGCATCTCTTCATCTGCAACTGCATCTCGGCCAGAATGCAGCTGGCGGCGGCTTCATGTTGGTCAAATCAGTTGACTTGTGATTCTTGGCTGTTGTTGTTGTTGTTACACTTGTTGTTATGACTTTGTTATGTGTGGTGTTACCTGGGGGTTAGCTGAGGTGAGTTGTTACCGGGTTTTTGTCTTTGGCCAGATTGAGTGCTGCTCCCATTGTTAAGTAGGTCAGGCCTTGAGCTTAAGTTGGTAACAGTTTAAGATAAACTATTATTTAAAATATATACACCCCATCCCTATTTCCATTTACACCTGAAAACCATAACTTATTACCTCCCTAGCAACGAATGGAGTAAGATTTGTTCAGTTATCGAATCGCACTATGTAAATGCTATTACTAAATTGTGAGAAAGCCTAACTATCTCTGTTTAGTTACTGTCCAAGTTCCCACAAAAATTACGGAATTTTTTCGCATTGCCATGTGGAATTTTCTAACGACTCTCTTTGGGATTTTGCAACGCACTTTAAAGGCCTACCTACAACTATTTTTTATGGATTTGCTGATCCCAGTCACTTTCCTATCCTGCGGCAACCTCCATTGACCCCGGCGGAGCTCAAAGTTTACACATAAAAGTAAAAGCCAACGAAACCATGTTGGGTCAAGAAAACCCAATCTGCTTCGACACTCTGAAATCTATGCAAATGGTGGAGAGACCTCCGGTTGGAAAATATTTACCTAATTACCAGGCAAAACGGATAGAAACATATTTGCACGCCAAAAAAATAGAAAAAATATAAACGAGTTGACATCTAGCTAAGCGCTATGAAACTTTGCCACTCAGCCGGTAGACAGATGCGAAAATTGACAGCTAACAGAGGAAAAACAACAACGGTCACGTTAGAAAACAAAAAAGTTTCCACTAAAAAGACGCAACAGTAGTTACAGGCAACCCCCACCCAGTCCACCTGACGGCCAATTGAAGGTGTAATGGAAATGGAACTCTGACTACGGTTAAGGGGAAGCACAGGAAGAAATCGGATGGATTTGATTTAAATTGAATATTTTACAGGGTTTATTTATTAAATAATGTTAATGACTATTATATTTCATAAAAATATATTAAGTCCTAGTTAATACATTTTGCTGTTATCTAGTTATTAGGGAAAGTGGATCGTGATAACTGCTAAAGCTTCTTGGTATTTTCAATTAATTTAATTATTTCTTTAAGAAAGCTTAAGCTCAAAGTTTAATATTAATATTAATAATCGAAACTAAATTCGGGAAGCCGAAATTTGTATACCCTTGCAGTTTGCCAAAGGACAATGGCTTCGAATCAAAAATTGATCAAAGCTCAGCCAAAAATGCATTAATTTCAGTTCGGAAAACTTTTCCAAGCTAGTTTTTTCTAGGTTAACAAATCTGCATACCAAATTTAAAATTTTTAGACGTCAAAATTGTTGGCCATTTTCGCCAATTTTAACGATGTAACCCCTTATAAAATTTGTAAAAAATTGAACATTTCTGATTTCTTCCCGAGATGGCTAGAAAGACGCGCCTGTTAATGCTGATCAAGAATATATATGGTCGGAAATGACTCCTTCACTGCTTTGCTGGCTTCTGGCTGAAATTATAATACCCTGCAAGGGTACTACTTGTATAATGATAAATTTATTAAACGGAAATCGGGCTGTGGCTTCGGTTATGGGAAGGCACAGGGAAAAATTTAGCTTAATAATAATTAAATTTTATATCTTATATGGTTTGAATTAAAGCAAGGCTTATCCTTGAAACTATTCCTAATTTTAGTAAGTTTTTCTTCTATTTCTACTTGTTTTTTGGGAATACATACTGAAATATAGTATTACAAGGGGGTATGTTTCTGTTTTGAAATGTTCATTGAAATTCGTAAATACTGCTCAGTGTCTTTGTTATTTTAAACACGTATAATTATTCCTTAAAAAAATAATTTTTTTAAATCTTAAAATAACTAGAGTCCCATATACTTCATAAGTTAATTTAAACTTCCCTTTTCTTCCTGTGCACTCCTCAGTGCGTCTCTTTCTGCCGCGGTATCTGAGGACTGTCAAGTCATGCGGCGCGTTGTTTACGCCGGCATAATGAGTTATTAGAAAACGTTTAATAATTTGCATAAATCAACAGACAACGCTATAAACTTGTACAGAAAAATATGAAAATACAGAGAGATAGAGCTGGGGGAAAAATGTAAAAAACAAAAAATTAAAAACGCATGGAATTTAACAAAAACAAGACTAAGACCAAAACAAGATAATAAATACCCTAAAATAAACCAAAGCTAATAAGATAATCTAAAAAAAAAGGATATTACAATATATCCCCTAAAATTACAGAAATCTAAAAATTAATATCTGAGTCTAACAAATTTATAAAATACCTATAAACTACTCATCTTCACCATGTCCAACTCCACATCTTAGCACAAATCCCCCCTTTCATATAGAGTATTTTGGGTTAACCCGTACTAGTTCGTGATCTTGCTCCCAACTTAATCCAAGTTTTTGGTTTTTTTTTTTTGTTTTGACGTTGACATTTTTGGTACGCGCAATTGCAAAAAAGCTAAATATAATGTAAAAAAAAACGAGTGGAGTAGCCCGCGGAATTTGTTGGGCAAATAAATAAGCAAAAGGCGTTTTGTATGCTGTCCATGATAAGTATCATTGCTCTGCGCATATTTTTTCTCCTCTTTTATTTTTTATTAATAATCGTATTTCTATTTATTTTGGTGCCGGATTTGGGTACAAAGTTGAACACAAAGTGCGTGAGTAAGAGGCAAAAAATCTGGTTTTTCCTTAAATTAATAAGCAATTTTTTAGATAAGATACGCCATGTCACAGTATTGCCTTAGTAAATTCCTCAGAAATATACTAGAGATCAGATATATGTCTGTGGATTTTATGGTTACGAAATAGGAAGAAGAAGAGGAAAAAGAAAGGTGAGGAAACGAAATGCCATTGTTATCGGTGGCGGTGTATCTTTGGCCATAAAACCAAACCCAAACGACAATTTAAATATGATATATCACGCTCGTTTGGATCGTAAATATTATCTATTTTTAGCTACCGCAGTAAATTCATAACAAAGCTGAATTATAGCTTAAAAATATTAGTAATTTAATTATAGAAATTGTTTTATTTGTATAAGCAAACAAAGAGTTGCGAGTTTGTTTTGCGATATATTTTTTATGGGTTGAATTTATACAGAGGAAGTTGATTAATAACTTTTATATACATTTTCATTTGTTGTTACTTTTGATAGTAATTGTAAATAAGATATAATTATACCATTCTTCCGGCTGTAACCGATTTAAAGCTTGCCGTATTAACCTTATAAAATCTTAATACGTTTCTTGTTGTTATTTTATCAGAGTAACTACGAGTATTCCTGATATTTCGCTTTCCCCTCTTGCCTTATTCCTTGTTATGCCAAAAAGTATCTTTGGAATTCCTTTGGCATCTCATCTCCGTCGCCATCTCATCTCATCGCTGTGCACCTTCGGCAGATAGGTTTTTAACAAGGTGCGATAAACAAGGAATTAATGCCCTGGCACGATGACAGCCCCGCACAGTGAGCGCCGGAATTAAATTCCACATAGCGCTCGGCGGGCGCCTGCTCCACCGATTCTCTCGATAAAAAAACGCAAAGGCTGATGCTGCTGGCTGGGAAAAAGGGTTCCCTCTTGGTGGGGGAACAATTCATAATTGTCATTTATTTATTGCTCAGATATTGCGCGCTTGATTTTACGGGCGCTTATTAAAATGAATTTTTCAACACACACACACACACGAACGTAGGGGATGCCGGCATCTGATAAGGCCATTTGATCGAAAGCTTCGATATGTGAGTGTGTGCTATCGCTCCCTTGCCCTTGCCCCCTCTTTCTCCCTTTGGCGTGTGTTTTTATTACAACTGAGCGCCACCCGCTGCGCAGGCGTGTAACTTTTTTTACGATGCTGTTTTCGCCGTTCGCTTTGAACCGTTGTCCTTCGGGGTCTTCCTCGCTGTGTTTACCTTTTGTCTTTTGTCTAGAGCGGGTGGTTATTGCGCTCTCTGTCTAGCTAAGGGATCTGTTGTTTTCACATGAGGCACTGGGACAAATGGTGTACTCTGTTTCATAAAAATATATTCAAAATATTATATATTGTGGGAAAAAAACTATCAGACTAACATCTTAACCTTATATTTTAAATTGTATATTTTTCTACAAGGCTTAAATATAAATAATATTTAATTTCTTCTTATTTATCTCGTATGTTAACACTGTACGCCTTTCTTTCTCCCAGTGTAGACTATTGCAATTTGTTCTCTCCTCCCACTGTTCACACCATTAAGAGATGGCCCAACGAGAAGCTGTTTTGTTCTTTCCTGGCGTTCAAATTAATAGGCAGCCCGAGAGCGTAAGGATCTATGATTAATGAAGCGCGACTATCGCAGCATTAATGCTGTCAATATATCACAATGTGAGCAACACACACATCGGCTAACCGATTACCGAGCCCCGATCGCAAAAGGTGCCATTGTTGTTGGCATTATCCATAATCCAATACCTCCGATGGGATCGCGTGTGCGCATCGTGGACATCGCGTGAGTAATCAGCGGCATGAGGGTAATGATGATCTCCACTGCCGCCTGAAGGATCCTGCCACCATCAAAAAAATGAAATAAATTAAATTAAAAGAAGAAAAATAAAGTCAATGCCAACTGCTTGACTCACTCTGGACACTCTGCAACATGTTGCTCGGTTCATGCAACATCCGCCGCGTTGTCCAACTCAAACCTGTTGTTCTGTTTTATCGCATGCGAGAGGGGCCTAATTAGACGGTGGACAAGGGGTGAAAACCACCCCCAAGGAGAGCGAGCTACTTGTGTGACCAGCTTTGGAATGGCTTAAGGTCTCGGAAAAAGCTTAAAACTTTTTTTTTAATTCATGTTTTCAAATTGGTAATTAATATTTTTATTAATTAAAGTAAGGTTTCTTTTAAGAAAAATGAAATCAAATTTATATTTTTGCAAATATGGAGATTAATATATTCTTGTAAACTGCAATTACAGCCTTTTATGCCTTTGAAAAGGTCACTCTATTTAACAAATATTAACGGCAAAAATGTTTACTGGTCAACTGAAAAAGCCACCCCCAAAATAATCTGCAAATCCCTCATTTCTTTAAACACCGTGTTGTGTCCGACGGACATATCGGTGATCGGAGGTCACTGGTATCGATAGGTGGGAATGGGTAGCACTGGGTATGGGACTGCCAACTGAGGCCATTTAGGGAAGTGGGTTCATTCACCCGATAAAAGAGAACTCA
>JAEIIL010025073.1:0-20984 GCA_018905715.1 Drosophila lini | reverse complement strand
CCAAAATTCAAGAGATTGTGATAATTATTTATTATTTTTTATTAGGCATAATTTACTTTTGTGTAAGCACTGCTCATTTGCTTTGCAGAGGTTTCTTGAATTATATATAAATTCTATAAACCGGTCTCAAAAGTAGTTCAGGGTTACAACTCAATACGAATTCAGTTTAAATTATTGTTCAGGTTTTTAACATTTCCAACTACATTTGCCAAGTAAATCCTGTTTTGAACAAAAAGACCAAAGTAATGATTGTATTGCAAAACCTTTTTTCTGAGAAGACATATTCTGAAATCTAAGAATACTGAACAACTAAGATACTCTCCACATATACAGGGTATAGAAAGAAGCGGGCTTGGTTGCTTTCTGCGGTGCACTGCAAATTAAATGAGCTGAATGCATTTAAGCCCAAATCAGCGCAAGCCGTCGGCTTAGTGACGAGGACAAACCGTGTCTTAAGTGACTCAGCAGGCATCCGGGATCCTGCAGGACGAGCAAGCAACGGGCGTGGCTGGAAAAAAGTAAATAATCCTTTAACCACAAAGCAATTATGCAGCACAGCGGCAAAGGAGACACAGACGAGCGACGCGGCCCACAAAACGGCAGCAACAGCGACGGCAACGGCAACGGCGACATCTTGTCAGCCAGTGAAAAATTACCAACCGATGACGGGGGAACGCAGATGCAGGCAGGGAGAGGGGACTGGGCGGGGAAAAGGGCCAGTAAAAGCCCACAGGTTGCTGGCAGCAAATTACTTAAATGCCAAGCCGAAAAGTCTGGCAAAAGCAGAAGCTTATGTGAAAATTTAAATTGGCGAGGGGTTGACGAGGGCGACGGGGTCGCGGAACTCACACTGCGGTTGAGCTGCAACACAGTGACACATACGAGGGTGGGCAGAGAAATAAGAAAACATTGTATGAAATGCCATAGCTTTTAATTTCGAGTCAGACACTGTTGCAGATTTCTTAATTAATTTATGGCGTACCTACACTTGACAAATGTGCATTGAATGGGTTATAAAACAATTGTTTTACTTTTGATATAAATTCAAGAAAGTATAGGGTCTTATTTGAATTCCTTTAACTCCGGGTTGCATTACTCACCCCAAGTATTATGAGAATAATCCTGCCTGCCTGCTCATCCGTTTGCCCCTATAGCGGTCAGCTAATTCTGGGATTAATTATCATTTCTGAGACCAAGGGGGTGTTGTATTTAAGGTGAGATTATCTAGGCTATCATGAGTTATGACTGGATTAGGATTTAAAGGATTTGCTTGATGCATCTGGAATATTCCCCGGCTGTTTTGGTGACTCAGAAAAAATTAAGGAACTACTATATTTGCTAATATATTAAACAAACTTATGTACAATTTCGCTGTTCCTTTTCCACAGTGCACATGTGAAGCCAACTAGATTCATTGACTCTACATCCAGCTTATCACTACTCACTTACCCCCAGTTAGCCAGTGTCTTTGTCATTTCCCACGATGCTGGGCCATTTCAAGCTCAGGTTGCACTGCCATTGGCCAGCCGGACGGCAACTTGTGCGCTTTCGTTGCAGAGGCTAAGCGCTTTCCTATGCCTTCAGAGCCAGTAACAGTGCCAGAGCCAGATCAGAGCGCAATTGATGGCCAACTGCTCAGAGCCTTTAACCCGCCTTAGCCGCAACATGACAATTCAGGAAGAGGAGACGAGGCGAAAGAAGAAGTGAAGGGAGGAGGACCTATGGCCAGACACAGTATAGGACCCCGCCGGACCCTGTCGAATGTGTCCAGCTGTGTCTGTTTACATGGCAAGAGCTCTTTAGCAACCCGTCTGGGCACTGGTCGTTTTATGTTCTTCTGGTCTCTGGTCTGGTCTCGACTGCGCTTCAATTTGCGCCTCAGACGGGTGTTCCGGAGGAATGGGTCTTGCATGGGGATGGTGGTGAGGTTTCCCTGCGGGCTCGGTCAGCCGGCCAGACCGTTGGACGACCTTTCGACGGGGTCGCGGATTTACATTTGTTGCTGGCCCCGGCGCCAACTCATTCATAAAAACGCACGCAAAGTCAAGCGCTGCAAGTCCCAAGGTTGGCCCTCTGCCTGTGGTTTTTCCACCCCTCACCATCTCCACATTTTTCCCAAACTCCCGCCCGCCCTGCACTCGCTCGCCCTGTGCCCGGGCTTTTGTGCAGTTAAGTGCTTAGTTGCGTGTAACTTTACACTGTTTAACAAACTCACTCGCTCACCACACAGTGAGTCAAAGGAGTTTATGAAAAAAACGAACGCTGAAGGGGTGTAGAGGGGTTAGGAATAGGCAGAGTTAGGGTGTTGAAAGTGCAGAGGGACCTCTAGTTTGCACTAGGGAACTTTCCCCTCTAAAGTAGGTGTGACTTTTTCGTATATGCTAGATGCAAATATGAAGAAACTACACTATTACAAAAAATAGCAGTAATGAAAAATAATTAAATTAAATTATATAAATATTTTCGGGGCCCTACAATCTGCTATTCTTAAAATATTTTTTTAAAATACGTAAGAAATGTATTATTTAGAATATTGTCACATTTTTGTTCAGTGCCTAGCAGGACATTTATTAAAGTTAGTTAAGCCAACAGCTGAGGGTGTGAGTGCGGGTGGGCCCAGAGTTAATTACGATTCCCCTTTACTTTGTTAAACACCTGGATGCCTCGACTGAAATCAAATAAACTTAATGGTGGCCATAAAAGGGAAAAATACATAGGCAACAGAATGTGTAGAAGCCGGTGCAGGTGATGCTGGAGAGTTAAAAAACCCTCAAGTTGGTTCCGCACAGAATAAAAAGAGGTAAGAGGAAGTTGGGTAGCCAAGTAAACAAAAGCAAACATTGCGTGCCAAAATTCCGGAAATTTTTAAGAGTCACAGCATGTGTAAGCTGAATTTTTACAAGCAGACACACACACACACCCCCTGCACCCCCTTTTGGTCCTTTCCCAAACTCGAAACCCTCTACGCCATGTTTCCTGTCTAAGTGCTAAATTGAAATTCCAAAATTAAGTAATTTCTCCCAAGGGCAACTTCTGCTGGAAATCTTTACCAAATACTCACAGAGTGGGCGTTGCCGGCAACGCCCCCATAAAAATAGCAACGACTACAACAACTTTAGGAAAATAAACAATAAAAACAGCAACAACAAGGCATGCCAATGAGTTGCACTAATAGTTTGTGTGTGGAGGAAGCTGCCTTCGGAGGGCACATAAAAGAAAATCGGAAAACTGTGAGAGAACCAACAACAGCCACCGCATCAACATGAGAACAAGCTGTAAAAATTATAGGGAAATAACAAACGACACACACATAAGTATTCTGTTACGGACATTAAAGCTAACGCCCAGATTGGTTGTAGCTAGTGACTCGCATCATTTAATCCTAAACTAGACGACAGCCGACATAAAAGTGCCTGGCAGTTGAGAGGCATGAAGAATAGAGTGAAATTTGCAACTGGCATAAAGAAACGAATAAAAAGAGCAAAGTTCCTCCACACATAATCTAGGGGAGGAGTAGGAATTTAATTACTTTAATATATTTGTCATATTTAAGGTCTCTTATCAACCTCAACTTATTCGTTTGCAAATCCCCTTTTATTTACACTGCAATTCAAAGAGCCAGCCCAACCCCTTTTAATTTCACTCCTTCGAATGCAAGTCCTTATTTGGGTTAAGCCAGTGGATCCTTAATCAAAATCGAAATGGCTCTGCAACACTTTCTATGTCTGCTATGTGTTTCAAAATCGAAAGTTTCCCAATTCATTCCGCCTCGCCATTCTACCCACTTTTATACCGAACATTGTCGCCTTCCTTCGTCCTGTTTCAGTTAACTTCAAGGAGCAGCTACTTCAGCTTCCTCTATATTTTTCAATTTAAATGATGGAGCAGCAAAAGGGAAAAAAACGAAGAGAAGCCAAGACGATAGAAGGAAATGACGCTTCACACTCGAGGGCGGGGGTTCCGGGTTCTGCCTGCCAAAAAATAGGAAAAAAAAACATGAATTGAGGCAAAAAAGGAAGAAAGGCAAAGGGGGGAACTTAAACACTTCTTGCATTTTTCTTATGGCACGACAACTATTTATTGCCTTGCCCAAGCCCCAGACGAAGCTGTCGAGGATGCCATGTTGTTGCTGTTGTTCCTGATGTTTACTTTTGTAGTGGCAACAACAAACTTGTTTGATATAGCCGACGGCAGGAGCTTGCTACACCCAAGAAAAAGGCTAGAACTAATTCTTAGGCAAAGAGTGGAGTAATGGGAAATTAGTATTAGTTGAGGATTAGCCAAAGTTAGCGGAATTCTATTGGAGTTCTTCATTGAAAAAAGGCGCTGGGAATACTGCAGTTAAATTTGAATCTTTGCTCAAACGCTTTTCCTCGGTTAACGCTTATAGTTCTCGTACTTTAATTTCTTTATATTTTATATGCAAAACAGGCCTGAGAGTATTAAAATTTGTATACCAACATTTTCCTGAGTGCACCATAGTACAAACCATTTCGGATGTGAACTACGATGATGATGACGTTGGGGGTGGCCAATGATGGTGTCGGGCGATGGTGATGATGAAAAATGCACATGTGTTACTAACGGCCCGATTATTTTTATTGTTTATTTACTTTGATTTGGCTCTTTTGCTCTTTGTGTGCTGTTTGCCATCATGTTCATGTTTTTATTTGCCACGACCGGACCCGTGGCCATGTTCTTATACGGGTTATTCGGGTTTTGGGTATCGGGCTTTGGGTTTTTTGCTTCTGGGTCTCGGGTTTGGTTTGCGCATTTGTGCGTAACGAATAAATTTAGCAAAATAAATAAGGACAATAATCCCTTTGAATGCATTGCAATTGAGCTTTTTACAGCCATTGACTATGGCCCCCACACACCCCCGTACACCGATGTACGTACGTGTGGCACTTAACTCAACATTGTTGGCCTGGCTTAGAAAGCTTTTGCCTCTTGGCCAGGATTCCATTCCGTTTTTGAGGGTGAAAAGACCAAGGTCCATCTGCCAGCCGGCAGATGCCATTCAATTTCTGGATTGATTTGCATTTCAATTCCAAATCAAATTTTTCAATTGCCCGCACACACTAACTCTGCACACTCTGCATCAATATGTGTGCTAAGTGGCTGCCCATGCATACACACACACACTCACACTAGCCTAATTCAATTTGCCGTAGCAAGTGTTGAAAAAATTCATAGCATACTTTATAGCGCTGCTTGACCGAATCGAGTCATCGCACTCATGCCACTCACACTCGCACTCACACTCGTACTCGTACTCGCACTCGCACTCCTCCTATAATTGACAAAAGCTGCGCTCCATGTTCTTCGAAATTTGAAATCAATTTATTTTATATTGAGTTAGCTGGTCCCCATCCACGAAATAGCATTAACCTTTGCCAGCAGCTACATTGTGTAAAATTGAAATCGATACGACAGTGATGCTGAGCGATGGAGGGGCGATCGACGGGGCCTTTCGGCAGCCAGCCAATTGCAGTGTCAGCGCAAAAGTCAGCCACCGAGTACCAGCTCCCCCCGTGCCACAAAACTCACATGCTCTTATTTGTTAAATTAAAAGCTTCTCCAATGCACACTGGTTATCGGTATAGTTTTAGGGTTCATTGTTTTGAATATACAAACATTGGTTTTTAGGTATTCAGTAACAGAAAGGCCAGCGAAATAACTTAATGTAAAAGGAAAAACACTTTATTATTACATTTTAAAAATTTTCTTTGAGAAGATTTTGTAAAGAGTTTGCTATGTTTTTAAAGCTCACATAATTTTATCGCTTTCGTTTTTATTTAAGATATTTGACATTTAATGTGTTATTTTCATGCTGTTTTAAATATACACAATGTGCCTCTTATGTTTTAGTGCTTATTGTTATTAAAATTTAATTTGAACCAGTGTGCACTGCAGTTGTTATTGCTGTCCGGACGGCGGAATCATCATCCGGCGGCTGCTCATCATCATCGTCATCCTCATCGTCGTCTTCATTGGCCATTATTGGCTCCGGAGCGCACAAGACTTTCAATTAGTTTTATTAGGGTGTTCCAAACATTCCATTGACTCGAAATCAAGGGGTGAGCCTGCGGGGTTGGGGCATGGGGGTTCAGCTGTGGGTTCATTGTTGTTTTCGGCCCGATGCTTCTGTTTGATATTGGCCTTTTGACTTTTATGCTTTTTTTTCGGGTTTGGCGCAATTTTTGTTTTGTGGTTGCGGCTCCTGCTTTTGGAGAAGGAAGTGATGGGGGGCATTTTCGGTTGTGCGATTGTTTTTGAGTTTTATTGTAGCTCCGCTTATTGTTGTTTTGGTTGATGCCAACGCACCGAAAATAAGTGAAATAATTTTTATAATGCCCGGCCTGTATGTGCGGAAACATTCACGTTTCATTCGTGTTTAAGCAGCAATTATGGGCCACACAATGAGTCAGCGAAAGGGAAATCTTTTGAACTGAAAGAAATTAAATTAAAGAAGTTAATTGAGCAAACTATATAGAATAGGTTTAACGAATAGGAAAACTATAATTAAAATTTATAGATATCATTTTTTAAGTGACTGCAAGCAAGTCTAAATAATTTCTATCTGTTGGCAAAAACATTTTTAAATTCATGTTACATTTGTGCTTGTAAAATCACTTATAAATAATTAAGTAATCTCTTTAATTATTCTTTAATAATAGTTTTCAACTTTTTCGAAAAGTTCTGCCAGCCTTGCCCGTATTGGTCAACTTTTTGATACTTTTAAAACTGTTGTTTTTTTCAGTCCAAGTTGTAAAAAGTTCCCAAGCTCATTTCATTTTTCTCTAAAGAGCATTTCAGCCCCGCTGTCTTCCCCTCTTCGTCCATCGTTTCCCAGTGCTATAATTTCCACTTTATGACTTTTGTATTGCCAAACGCCGCTGTCCCTGCCCCGAGATCTTGTCCCCTTCGTCTTCGGTTGGTGGCATGTGGGGCAGAGTTGAAGGCAACAAATGTTTTTGACACGACAAGTCTATGGGTCAAATGGGTGAACCCTCCTCGGTGGATGCTTTTTTGTTTCTTGTTTTTTTGCATGATTTTTTTATTTTATTTTATTTTATTTTTTTTGTCACTGGTTGCCTCCCTGCTACTTGAGCTAGAAAAAGTTTTGTGCGAAAAAGTTACGGTGGCCCGAGTCTTGCGAGGATCTCGGTTGCCCTGGCTGCGGGTTCAGCACGGCTGCTTGAACTTCCAAGCCAAGTTAGGACCGAGTCGAGCCTGGCTGATTATTGAAAATGTGGCGACAACGCCGACGGTCCAGTTCGCACATAATTCAGGGCGGAAATATATATTCGGTTGCTGGGAGAGGAAAGTTTTTGCCCCAACTTTATTTTTCACTTTTCTTCTCGTTGCAGCTGGAAAGTGAAGGCACAGCTAAATAAGTTGCAATGTAAAGAGCCCTCCGAAAGGACGAACAGGACTTGTCAACGAGCTGTAGAAGCAGCTGCCACTGCAACGATTGACAGGACAAAAACAAAGGACGCGAGGACTTCCCGCTCGAGTGGCACAAGTTTTCTCGGATTTTTTCCCTCCTCCGAGGCCCTCCGGAAAACGTCAGCAACGGGGCGCAATGTGCTAGCCAAATACCAAAGTCGAAGAATAGAAAATCACTTGCCGAAAAAAAACATTGGGATAGCACCAAAAACGAAAAGGAAAAAAGAAATAAAAACGTAAAAAAGAGCAAGGACTGCGGTGCAGCATATGTGTATTTCAGTGCGCTTTCTGTGATGCCACAAGGACACAAGGACACTTCAAGTGACAGCAACATTCGCGAGTTTTTCGTTCGCCAAGAGTCTTCCATCTAGGACGCAGCAGGAGCAGGAACAGCAGTATGCGCAAGCACAAAGCGCCGCCCAGCGGCAGTCCAAGGACAATGCCCCAGGACACGGCTTCACAATCGTCGGAGGAGGCAGGAGTCGGGGAGTCCCCCACTAACGGGGAAGCTCCTCTGCTGCTGGGCCACCACGCCCCCGCAGATGCCACCGCAGCAGCAGCAGCAGCAGCAGCAGCTAGTCGCCTGGCCCCGCCCCTCTGTCAGTCTCCCAATATCGGTGGCAGCAGCAGTTCCGCCGGCAAGGAGCGACCGCGTCCCTCCGTCCGGTTCGCCTCCCTGCTGCACGTGGCCAGCTACGTGCTCTGCCTGTGCGCCTTCAGCTTCGCCTTGTACGGCAACGTGCGGCAGACGCGGCTTGAGCAGCGGATGCAGCGCCTCCAGCAGCTGGACGCCCGCATCGTCGAGCTGGAGCTGCGTCTCGAGCAGCAGCAACTGCTCCACTGGCCCGCTGACCAGACGCAGATCCTGGCCAGCAGTTCCGGCGAGAGCGCCAGCAGCAATGGCAGCCAGCACCTGGCGCTGCACGTGCGCCGGGAGTTGCATCGCCTGCGTCGGGACGTATCGCACCTGCAGCTTACGCGACGGCAGCAGCGACGCCAGGCGGCGGAGGCGGCGGCAGCGGCCAGCGTTGAAGGTGGATCCGGTAATGGCCAGTGCCAGTGTCAAGCAGGTGAGTCCTTAAAACTATTACCTATATTTAAATATTTAATAATAATAGTGATAAACTAAGTAGGCTTTTTATTGAAGATTTCAAATATCCACCGTAATTATCTATTTAGTTTCCCCCTGGGCAGCCCTAGATCATCCGTCCTTTGAGATTCATTTGAGCGGATCAAACCCGGAATTTGGCTTTAATAAGGCAGCCTGTCGCCACCGCTGACAAGCGTTTCCCTTGCCAACTTATTGGGATCTCCTGTCAATTTGACAGCCACATTGTTGGCCATGAACCGCCTACATTTGCGGTCAGCGCGCAATTGGTCAGAAAATGTCAGACGCAGCCACACAAACACATACACACATTGGTGGTGTGTGTACACCCACCGCCTGCCCACATACGCGGGCAAGTCAACAAGTCGTCGTTGTGACCGTATATGTAAGCTTATTGTGTCCGTGTGTGTGCGTGGCGTGTGGGCCACGAAATTTAATTATTTGCGTCCGGGCAAAATTTATGGCAGTTTAGAGATTTCATTAATTGGAAAAGTGTTTTCCCAACCGCCCCACACATAAGAGACGAAAAGCGGGAGCAGTAGGGAGTTGTTGTGGGAGAGTCTGGGTTTATTGGGAAAAAGGTGGCGATGCCTCGCCCTCTTTTGTGAGCATGTTGGCAGCAGCCTCTGTTCTTGCCAATTTTTTCTGGCGAGCTTTTTTCCTGCTTTCATCCGGCTTTTCCTTTGGCTGCCCGTCTCTGGTGACATTACCGAAACTTTGATTACTCGGGGATTAGCAGAGCACTCCCCAGCACACACACTTGCATAAATAAAGGCAAGCACTGAGAGAAATAAAGAAATTATTTGGTTAATAGTATAATTTGGTATAATTTTTTATCTCTGAAACAGTTTCAATTAAGGCTAACATCCTTTACAGCACAATTGCCTTAAAATTCTTTTTAAATGTTGAACAAATCCATCGTTAATCTATTTAATATGCAAAGAAACTTAAAAATAAATCATAATTTATATACGAAAATCTTTTTTTATTGCGATATACAGCAGCTTCTTTCAGTGCTTGGAGAGTGGGAGCTGAAGCTCATGGCTGCCAGTTCGCCTTGTGGTTTGCATAAATTTCGCTTAAAATACTTTTTGAAAACTTTTGCGACACTCACAACGCACGCTGCTCTTGCTGCTGCTGCACAAGTCCTCGCTCTCGCCCTCACCCACGTCCTCGCCCCTGACCTTTGGGAGATGGAGATGGCAGATGTGGGTGGGTGGTGGTAGCTACGCCCTTGGAATTGCGCTGCTGCCTGCCACCATTTGCCAGTCTGGTCGTATTAACGCAATTTGTCTTGACATTCGCACAATTAACTCACCCGCTAAGCTGCCGGACAAACTTTGCGGCTAATCCGGAGTCCTTTGCATGCATTGAACTCACGCTGCCCCCAAGGAGCAGCAGCAGGACCAGAAGCATATGACGCATACGCATACGGACCGGGGGGCAGTAAACGCCGGGCGCAATTATTTAACAACTTTGCCAATTCCAGCAGGGGAGCCACCAGACGAGATAGGACAAAAAGTTTTATAATCGATGCGCTCGCAGGTCGAAAGTTTTCCCTCGGTCGAAGTTTCTTTTCAAAGTCACTGCATATAAATAAATTTCTCCCACTCAAAGAGGCAGCCTCATCCCCCGATGCTCCTCCTCAAAGCCGAGGGACTTGATAAGCGCGTGCCAGGCGCCAGGACACAGCCTTTTCACAACTCTAAGCCCTGTACAATAAATCAAAGCAGCTGCGGGACGGTGGCAGGACTTGTCACTTATCCTGCTTATCTGGAGCGTAGACGATGCGGCAAAGTCATCATCGACAAAGTCTGGCTAGCTCTGCCAGAACATTCCATTCACCAGATATGCAAGCTACCAAATTGTTGTCCTCCCAAGGATCTTGATTGGCTGCAAAGTTCATGTCAAGGACATTGCAGCTGTGGCTGCAAAGCCAAAGGATATGCCGGCGACTGCCGCATTCCGATTAAGTCGATTAGGTTTTCGGTTTTATCGACGTTTTCCCCCAGTTTTGCAGTTTGGAAAATTGATAAAATTAGTGCGCCAGCAGTTGAGAGTGGAATGGAGTGCAATGGCTTCGGAGGAAGCATTAAAAGCAAGCCCACATTTTCAAATGCCAAATGGAAGTGGCTGAACAGTGGAACTTAAGCTTGTATCAGACAATTCGGTTGAAAAGGTAAATAAATATGTAAAATAAATATTTCAGCAAATAGCTGCAAGAGCCACTCATGTGTATACAATTTTTGTGAATATTAAAGCGTTCAACTTTAATATGTTAAATCTAGCAGAAACAATCTAAAATGTATTAGCGGAAAAAAACTTGCCTAAATTGTTTTGATTTTATTTTTTTTACATGCATATGTTAATTAGAAATATAATTATATCTTCATTTAATCTCTTTATTTTAGCACTGCAGCTAATTAAACAAAGAAAACTAAAGTAAAAATCAGAAAATTAAATTTCATCACATTTTCTGTAAAATTAACAGGGTTAGATATGCATAAATCATAGAAAGACCAGCTGTGATAAAGTAGCAATTTAATTTGCTTTAAGAGAAATTATAAACATTAATCAGGGAAAAAGAATTTAAATGAAAACTCTAATGCCATGCTCTGAGGGAGGAAGACACGTTTCCGTTGGGAACTGCAGGGAGCTGCAGCTTAATGTTGCCAGCTTTTCGTCCTTCATTTTTTATGAGCATCCTAATTTTTAGCATTCCGAATTTATGACGTTTCCCATGGTGCAGCCACAACACACTCACGAACACACACACTCACTCGGGGACATGGCTTGTCAAACTGCAAATGACATTTGGCCACTTCTCATCTGCTCGCATCCTGATGCATCCTAACGGCTCCGTGGTTCAGAGTTTCCGAGGGTTGAAGCATCGGAGTTTAGGTAACGTTACGGATACACGGGTCCTGGGGTCCAGCTCGGACGGCTGTCCAGCTGAAAACCCTCAATTTATCATTGCCGAGCGCAAAATCCACTTTAGCAGCCAGAGCAGCGAGCTTCGTTGGCTGCGTGTGACATTTTGCAAAGCCAAAATATGTAGAACATGCCACAGAGACACATCCAGATGGACAGGGACGAAGTCGAGAATGGGCATGGGGATGGTACGAGGATGACGACTCCACAACAGACGCTCACCACGTAGCACTCACTCACTCACTCAGAGCGGCAGTTAGGGAAAATGGCATATGAACTATGGAAATTCCCAATTAGGTTTTAATGCGTACAAGTGCTTTTTATTCAGTGCAATTTCTCACAGGGCCACAGACTGGCAGGATGAGTGGCTTCTGGTGTGGCTGCTTCTCTAGGAATTCAGCTCACGATCCGGATCCAGGGTAGAACTGTGGCACAGCCCGCAAACATCCATCCCCCGGTGTTTGTGTCTGTTGCGTTTATTTGCCAGTCATAAATTTCAATCACGTTGCCTTGTCGGGGATAACACCGAGTGGATATACTCCATATATCAGCTATGCTCGCCTGATTCTCGCCGTTTCCCTGCATATGCTGTTCTGTCTGGTAGCACCTGCTAGCCCCTCATCGACTTTTCTGTCTGCCTGAACCGAGCCAAAAATGTACACATTTAATGCCTTGGATGGTTTTTAATTTAAAGGAGAGGCTTTGCTTTAATTGTTAATACTAAAAGGGTGCCAAGCCGTTCAGACATTCAGATAATAAAGGTGTCGTCAAATATATTTCATATATGTATCTTAGTGTGTTTCAAATATTATTCAAATTTCTTTAAAGGAATACTTTTTTTCTGTTAAATCAGAGGAACTACTTATTTTCTCCCTGTACATGCCCCTGCGGTTGTTTAGGGCGTGTCGAAGCAGCAGGAATGATAAAACGTAACCCTCCATATCCAGGTCCTTCGAGCGTGCCCACAAGGGGCTTGTGTGTGGTTTTCGGACCACACGGCACACCATCGCACCACACCTCGATCCGGAGTGGAACTGGGATTGGGTTCCCAGTATCGATTGTCGCTGTGCATCAATTGATTTCCTTTTCGTTTTCAATTTGCCAGGGACATTTTTGTTTAAGCTCCTTCGCCGGCCACCGGTCGCTCGGTCGTTAGTTCGCTGTGTTTGCTTGGTGTTTTGTTGCTCGTGTTTGGCAATTTGTGACTTTGCGTGACTTTTGGCTCACCTGCGTGGCCACCGCGCCTTGATTGCCATTTAAATGGCGCGCTAATAGGCCAATAAACCATTTCGCTGCACAAAGGATATCGGCAACTGAAACCGACACCGAAACAGACCCAGCGCCAGCAGCAGCAGCAACAACAGCAACATTTATTAATTAGTGAGAAAAAATTAATGCGCAACTGTCATCATTACTCCTGCCCCACGGACGCCTGTCTGCTCTGGCGGGGATCGGGATCTGCTGCGGATATGGCCTGGGTCTGATGTTTCCCCCACACATATCCGCACACAGAACACCCTCGTTGGCCATCGCTGGCCACATTTGTTGACAAATTTATTTGTCGTGTGCCATGCCGACACGCCTCTGCCGACCATCCCCACCGCAGCCCCAGCCCCACTTTGTTTTATTTTATTTTATTTGTGGTTCCAGCCATCGCATCGCATCGCCCATCGTTCGTCCATCCCATCGATGTGCGTGGCTCGAGGTTCGGCATTCTTTTGGAGGAGAAAAAATGCTATTAAAAATATCACAAGAGCCCAGGCGAGCAAACTAAAAGAGAGAAATAAAATAAGGCAAAATAAATTCATTGGCAAAACCAAACACAAAAAGAAACAAAGGGAACAGATATGAATTACCCAGAAGAGGAGGCAAGGAATTTCATAAATTTCATCTGATTGCGTTGCGGATTTATGGGTACGTAGGACTCCGTGTAGAACGTCAGTGTGTGTCGCTCAGCGGAGGCTGACTTTTATTTTTGGCACGTAATGCCACTTTTTTTTGTTCTCCTTTCCACATAGCCATAGTCGGCCGGCACTGGGATCATTTTAATGAGCCAAAAATGTAATTTGTCTGACTGGAATCTTTTAAGCCTGTTAGCTGGGTGAGTTCATTTAAATTCAAGAGCGCTCGAAAGTTATTTTTTATGGCCAGTGCGGCTAAAAAGATTGCAATTGGAGGTAATGTTCAGTGGGCTATAAAAGAGTGTGGAAATTGCTGTTAAATTATGTGGGGGGCAATCGATCTGTTAAGCAGGGCTTTTTATTCGTTTTTATTTGAGCATATTTTACAATTCGATATTAATTCTTGAATCTGTAAGGGAATATTAAGGGAAATTAGTGAGACAAATTACTTTAAAAATGTTCAATTTAAGCTTTTGGTTTTATACACATATATATCATAAATAGCTTTCCGTTCCCACAGATTAATAAGCATTCGCTTCGGTTTACGGCTTATTCCCAAAATATATTTCGTAGCCATAAAACTCACTGTCAGCATTCGCCCCACATCTGTCAGGGGAAATTACAAATTCAAAAACGAATTAATTTATTAGAGTCTTTTTCTGGCTTTTGTTTCAAACTGGTGATAACTTAATTAGCGAGATGATAAATTAATTAATATAAAATTGGAATGTGTGGGCTGGAGAATTAAGATAATTTACCATGTAATTCGGTAAGAGCTGAAATGAGGGAGCTCGAACCACCGCTGGCTGTGCTTTTCATTATACAACCACTTAGCTGGAATTTCCCCCACTAATTGTCAATATCCACACTCTAATTTCCCATTACCCGGCCACTTTTAGGAGCGCAAATTAGTCTTCAAGTTAAGCTGGCACTGACATTCATTTAGCGTTTGCTTCGTTAGCTAAAACACCGTTAGCTGTCGGCCAAAAAATAACTTGCTAATTAGGTAACAAAACTTGGCAAAAAGACAGATAGAGAGAGAGAGAGGGAGTGCTGAGGGATCCAGGGAGCTGGGGAGAGAGCTGGGAGGCATCCTGCAGCCTCGGATGTATCATCAATCAAGTGGAATCCCAGCGACGTCCAATCTGACAGTCCATGTCCCTGTCCTGCCTGTCTGTCTTCTCGATATCTGCGTGTGAGGGTGTGTCGGGGTTCAATCAACCATCCAAAATACTGGGGATACAGGTACAGAGATAGAGATACCGTTATTGATACACCGAAAGAAATCGATAGATTAAGTTAAGGGGATCTTAAGGTTCATTTTTCTTTAAGGATTTTAAAGATTTTGTTTATGTAATTCTCATTGAAGTTTTCTTTCTTATCATATCTTTAGAGAAGTATTATTATGAAGATGGATTGTTTCTAAGACTACATTCGGTCCTAGTTAAATTTAGAAAATGTGATTTAAGACTTAAAGATAAATCTTTAAAGGCTCAAACCAAAGTGCTCTCTAGTTCATTTTTCTGCATGTGCACTGCTTCGAAAATATGGGTCTGTATGCTTCTGCAGCTGCGACCGGATCTGCAAGTGTCTGGCATGGCTTTTGGCTCTGGGTTCGTTTCAGTTTGGTTTATTAGCCGCATATGCTTGGATTTTTCCTTTGCTCCGGCTGAAAAGCTATTCCAGGCACCGAATTGGTAGCTGCTGCGTAAATATTTCAGCGGCAAACTGAAATTTATTCGATTTTTTGGCTTGCCGGCGATACAGTTTCTGGGAGTTTCTGGTATGGATATAGCCAGGAGTGGGGCAGAAGGAGAGAGTAATGGTGGACAGATTTCATTTTTATACATTTACGTGATTTTCAACGACAATTCAGCAAGTACGGCGACAACGAAAACAACGATGACGACGCACATGCTCCAATTTCAGCCCAAACTCACGTACGCAGCGTCCGATGGCGAAAACTCTACTCCACTACACGCTGCTCCACTCCATTCGGTGCGGACTGGGATTGGGACTGGGACTGGGATTGCGACTGGAACTGCGGCTGCTTTATGATTTATTGCCTTGACACTGCCTGCGTGATGCCGCCTCTGTTCCCGGTTGCTCTGGTCCCAATCCCCGCTAGCCGTCGTTTATTTAAGCCATCTCTTTGTTTGTCTGACTGACTATCCGCAATACAAACAGGGACAGGGACTGGCACTATTCGTCGCCCAGGATTTGCTGGGACATTCCTCGGTGCGGGGCGACATGTCCTCCGTCCTCCGTCCTCACATTTAGCGATAAATACAAGTTTTATGATGGATAATAAATGGCTTCATTCGCGTTGACAAATAGTCTGCCTTCATTTGTTTTTCCCATTGTGTCTGTCGCTGTCTCCGCCGCTAGCTTTGTCTTTGTTTACGTTTTTCCTGCTCCTGATGAAGCCCCAGCTTCCGCCCGAGGTGGAGCCGGAGCAAAAACTGAGCGGAAGGAAAATCTGGACTCGAAGGCGGGGGGCGCCCGATAAAGATGATATATGACGGTTCCGGCTGGCTGACACTCTTCAAGTTCGCGTGGCCAAGTGGGTGGATTATGTTTTCAGTTTGGGATTAGCAATTACGCTTATAAATAGAATTTCCCTCAATTTATCATGCATTTTTTCGCCTTGCTTCGATTCGTTTCCGTTCTGTTCGGTTTGGTTTTGCTGGTCCTGCAGGCCATAATTTTAAACGTCGAGTTTATTGCATCATTTGAAAATTTGAATATGCCACCCAAAATGATAATGATAGACAATCAGGCGCACCCTGCACAAGAATGAGTGTGTGCGAGTGTGTCCCTGTGGATTTTATGGCTAAATAATTTAGTTGCCTTTTATGCGGCATTCATTAACATTTTCCCAGGCAGACACACAGCCTCAAACGCATATTCAGACAGCCACCGAGTTATTCATTTTCAATTTTCGACTATTTATGCAAATGAACCGGGGCCTGTATGCATAAAAGCCGAAAATGTCATCATTTTACCATTTTTTATGCTCGTTGAAGCGCAAAATATCACTCATACGCCCCATGGCGAGGGCCAAGTACGGCTCATTAGGCCGCCAGAGATTTCTTTCTACGCCGCATTGACTCCCCAGTCCCGGGGCTGGTTTATCTGCTCTGGCACCGACTGCGGTCTTTTATTTCTGTTTGGCATCTTTTAATGTTTCAATCAGATGAAAAATGAAAATGAAAATCAAAACCCCCATCAATGTCACAGGGTCGGTCGTCGCCGCAGTCGTTTCGAGTGTTTTACAATCTGGTAACACAATCTGCTTGTAATGACGCCGAGTCTGCTCCCTCCTCTCTCCCCAAAAAAAATCAATCTTGACCGCTTACCAGTCACCCATATCCATTTCGAAGATTTTCTCTTGGACGCTGCCTTCTCTCCCCGCCCTCCTCTCGTGATTCGCCTGCTTAGAAATTAATTGCTTAGACCGATTTGACGGCGTCGACATTCTTACAAATCACAATCGATCATTGTCGAATAAGCGAAACGGAGAAAACCTATATATATTAATCGTTCAGGAAAAGAAACTCCCTGGCGGGCTTGGGTTCGCCTTCTTGTTCATGCTCGATTGCTCGTTGGTTATAATTAAATTTTCCTCTGTTCTTGATTTTTTACATCTTTTCCCAGAAAATTCAATAAAATTTCTGTGTTAAAAGCATCGATTCCCCGGCGGATTCAGCCGGACTCGGAGTGGGGAGCCCCAGTCAATAGCCATTTCAATGCTACTGTGCGTGATGGCCTGGGGCATGAGTAATTGGCCCAGAAGGGAAGAACAGGGATCTTAGCTGGGGACTCTCGCTCAGTCCGTGCGCAGGAATAGGGTGACAGTTGAAAGGAGTAGCACTGGACATGGAAAACTGGTTTTGCTGCAGTTGATGGTGATAAATTGTGGTCTATAAATAGTGAGCCCTTCGGGGGCTCCGAGGTTTTTGCATATATGCTGGGAACACAACACAACTCCCGAGGTTTTCCGCTCTTTATCTTTAATTTTCATGGTTGCCTTGGCCGCCCGGATTCAATTGAAATTCGATCCGGCCAATCTCGGGGAGATAAGACCCCGTTGGGATCTAATTTCTTCAGGTGAAAGCGGAGAAATCAAACTATTCTCATGGAAACGTTCGAATTCGATGGGAAACTCAATTATCTGGAGCCGGAGCGTCTTCCGCCCGTGTGAGCCGCATCAAAGCGAGTGTTTTCCCATCGCACTTCAACCCTTTTTTCTAATGGAGTGGCAACAATTACCTTTCCGGATGAATGGGGAGTGCCTGCGAAGGGGTTCTTTTGTCATCGGAACGAAAGATTCGTGCTGAAACTCAATCAAAAGTGTCGACATTTGTCAAAGTGTTGCTGCGGCGGTGCCCATTTGCACGCCTTTGTCTCCCTTCCCTGCCCCAGACCCTTTTTCGCGGGCTCTGCAATTAAGTTGAGCTCTGCTCTGTGGGTTTTTCCTTTTTGCCTGTCTGGCGCGCCTTGTCTGGCCTTCTGCATTTGCATTTTGGCCCAAAACGCGTTTCTGCCAGGCAGGCAACGTGGTTAGACCACCGCATCCGCGGCCTCTGCCGTCGCCACACAATTGGAGCGCTTCCAAAGCGTTCCTAAATCTAATCAAAATGCGACTGTGTTGTCGTCGTTGTCGTTTGTCGCCTGTTTACCAATCACTGACGCCTTTCTTTCGCACTCGGCCTGCATTGCCTACTCGTTTCGACTCCTCTTGACACACGGAAAGAAAAGGAAAGTCTAAATAAGGAAGTTACATTTTAAATATAAATATTTAACAGTTTCCTTATATATATAGCATATTATCTAATGATAATAAGCAAGAAAGCTAGCTTTGGGAGGCCAAAGCAGTTCGCAATCGGACTAAACGGCCGAATGAATAATTGTTAAGTTAGGATTTTAGTAATCATTTAGTTTTTGGGTCTTAAGACCCCATTCATTAAGTCGGTATTTTTTTATATTTATATCTGATAATTTCTTTGATAATTAAATTTGATACAAAATCCCACAAAGTAAGTCAAAAAAGCATTACATTGAACTCGGAAAGAAGGGTATAAAAATGATGCTTCACTCTACCATAAATTCCTTTTGATCATCGCTTAATTTATATATTTTTGTTTCTGTGCATTGACTCACACCTCAGTTGCAAGTTTAGTGTGTACGTAGGCTGATCGGACTCCATTCCGCCATTCAAATTACCAGCAATAGCACCAACAACAAGCGGCACAGCAGCAACATCAGCGACAACTGCAGCAACACGTTTTTCAAGTGCATGGCAGACAACACCTTTTGACATGCTCGTTGCTGCCGCTAGTCGCTGTTTTCTACCGGGGTGTCCACCGTACGGTAATACTCTAACGGGAACACAAAGTGGATTCAGATCAACGAGAAAATAAAAAGATAAAATAAAGTGTTTATCACATTTCTATAAATGATAAATGCAATAGATTTCTTTTCTATCTGTCACAAGAAAGGCTCAAGGAAGTTTACATCTTTATGGGAATAGATTTTAGCTACTGGTTTTTTATTTGGTTTTTTATTGTGAACATTATAGTGTGTATATAGCCTCGACTTGTATCGAAGTTCAACCAACCATTCTTGTTTTCATTGCATTTGCCTATGAAGTGACTGCGACAGCGACTGCCGCTGAAACTGCGACTGGGTTTTGGCCTGGCCCCTGGTGGTTTTTTTTTGGCCGACTGGCTTGGCTGAGAGTCGTTGCCTTTGCCGGAGCTTTGCGGTTGGCCGTCTGGGCCTTTTGTCACACTCATCTTCGTTGGCCGTTGTCACGTCAACTTCATTGGAATTGCATTTTGGGAGACGCAAACATAGACGCTGAACGCATGCGCAACGCCTTTGGGAGCTGGTGAACTGAGGGTGACGCGGTCCGGGGATTGCGGCTTTGGGTCTGGGTCTGGGTCTGGGTCTGCGGCCAGTGTCTGGGGTCTGGAATCCCTTGTCCGCTCCTGTCGCATCGATGCAACGACCAGTTTGTCAACCAGTCGCCGGAGCAGCTTACAAATTTAATCAGCTTTAAGCGACTGACTCTTGCACAGAAAGAAATGCATAAAAATATCGAGCCCATTATATTCATAATCGTTATCATGTCAAGATAATAAAAAAAATGGACAAGTTAAAGTGGAAATTTAAAGCAAAAGGTTACAATTTTAAATGTTGCTTGGATTTTATTGAAAGATACATATAAAAAACCAAAAGCCAGATTTAATGGTATGAACCAACTGTGATCGAAATTGATATTTTATATGAGATAAATACATATATTTAAAATTTTGTATTAAATTTAGCAATTTAAAATATATTTGTTTATAATATAAATATACCAATAATATGCATAGTAGTCTTTCAAATCTGGAACAAACCTGAAAATTTACTTTAGAAAAATGTAACTCTCCTTATTTTAATTATTTAGTTACTCCATGAGTTTCTCATTTCACACAGTACTATACTTAATTTTAATGTAAACAAAAAATATATTATCTTAATGATTCAAGATGATACAAAATATACATTTCTGTCGTATATTTTCCCCGGTGTGTGACATTCTGTACGCTCCACTTGACAGAGTCTTTGTGACGTTGCAACGATGTTCGCAGCGGACCATTCATAACTACGCATCGCTTTCGGATTCCAGTTATTCACTCATTTCGTATGCAAGGCGACCGCTGCATTCTGGAGCAGCAGCTCCCATTCCGCACAGTGGGGCGAGGGCGTGTGCGCACAGTGGGGCAATGGGATGCGCCTGTGCCCGGTCACTTAACACCTCCGCCGAGGGCTCTCATGCGTGGCGCTCTCATATTTATTTATTTTTGGCCTTTTCACCTCGCGGGTTGTGTGAAGAAGCGTTTTAGCATCTCTCAAGAGCTGAGCACACTTACCATATACTTGGATGCGGGACCGGGGCGTTGCATCGCATAAACAGGCCTGCATTTGCATAGTTAAACACATTAAGCATCACCAAATGCATTTCGTGTAAGTGAAATGTTTATGTAAACAGCGAGAACAACAAAGAGCGGGAAAGCTAGCACGCGGGTCGCACACTTTCCCAATCTCTCACTGAGGCCCACTGTGCGCACTGTGACCACTGTGCCAACACTGTGTCGAGAGTTGTCAATTAAAGTCAACACCAGAACGGAGGAGCTGCAACAACGATGATTATGGAGCCATAACAACTCGAGGCCTTATCGGGAAAATAGAGCTGCGCGCATCTTTTGAGGGGTAAAGCAGGGGGGAAACAGAGAAAAAACTGGGGAGAATCAGGGGAACAAGACAGAGAGAAGCGAGAACCTGAAGACAAACATCGAGAATCACATTTATTATGTTTAACAAACCCCCGATGGCGTCAATGCGCCAACACCTTCAACCCGAGAATGTCGTCTTTTACACTAAACGAAAGGTTCAAGAAAAAGTTACAGGTTATTAACGTTACAAAAATGTTTTATAAATGTTAAGTATTGTTTATTTTTATCAGAAAATGTTTCATGAATTATAAAACTTCCTTAAATTATTAAAAATAATATACAAATATTCTTCAAAAACCTAATATA
>JAEIIL010025066.1:0-15834 GCA_018905715.1 Drosophila lini | reverse complement strand
TAAATATATATGTGCGTGTATATAAATCCATATCACAATCGATTATACGTTCCTGCTACAGATGTCTCTCTAGAAAGAGCATTTTCGGCACTGATAATCGTAGTATCTCTGATATGAGGTGCAAACTATCCTCAGATTTAATTAAAAAACTGTTTTTAAAATTAAATGAAATTGAAAACAAACTTTTTAACTCTCTGCATTCTAAAAGCTTGAGCAAAACGTAAAATTGTGCATTTCACTGGCAAAAGTTTTAGCTGTTGTTTTCAGAAATTGTTTTCAGTATTCTTGTTTGTTTGGGGAACGTGGAATCGATTGTGATATGAATTTATGTATTTTTTTTTTTTATTTTAATTATTACGATCCCTGGTTTCTACCCACTCTCTTAAATTTTTTTCAGCTTTCGGGACTTGTACTTGTTACAGATTACCTTTTAGGATCGATAAAAACTCTATTATAAACCTAGAATTACCTTAGTTTTCTTTATAAAAATTATATTTATGTTCAAATATTGTTGATAAAAACCCCTTAATTTACTTAACTTGATTGGCTTATTATGACAAATTTTAGCTTATTTAAGTTTCTCCCCACCCGAATATTAAACATTTTATTTGCTCCCGTAGTTAGCATGATCCTTCTTTGGTTCCGTATCCTACCAGTCATGGCCTTCGCACGCATATATCTCACCCATATATGTAGACCCATTGAACATCATTTGATTGCCATGTGGAAAATGTTAATAAAATATATATATATTCTTCAAAATCTTTACGCCTCGAATCCCAACAATTCGCAAAATCCTCATCCGAAATGCCACGCGTTTAATTAATAGCTGCAGTGTAGATTGTTGTGGACTAAGTCGTAAACTGCCCCTGTGTTGTTTCAGAGGATTCCTGCGCTCGGATACGCTGATCGGAACCGTAAACGTCAAGCTGCAGCCCCTGGAGACCAAGTGTGATATACACGATACCTACGATGTAAGTTTGATGCTTCCAAATCTAGCCAAATTCCCTCAAAATTAATTATTTTTTTTAGCTAATGGACGGCCGCAAGCAAGTGGGAGGCAAACTGGAGGTTAAAGTACGCGTTCGCAATCCCATCCTCACCAAGCAAATGGAGCACATCAACGAGAAGTGGCTGGTCTTGGACGCCTAAGGCAGATGTGGGCAGACACATACTTAAAGTTAGTTGCTTAAAGCAAACAAAATAATACATTGATATAGTTGAAAGTTATTCCTCTGTACATACATACCCCCAGAGAGAATACGAAACATTTATTTACGCTTTACGCCGATTCCTGGACAGGATCAAGGCATTTATATAATACGAACACAACACATTATGTACTATAAATCTATTTATATTTATATATGTATATGTATACTGTATATACTGAGATATTGGCGGCGTTAAGGCGATGGCACAAGATTGCGCCCGGTGAAGTCAGTCCATTCCAAGAGAGACAAGTAGAGAGTAGAGGGTGGGAGGTCCATTAGCGCCTGGCCGAAGCCTGATTATGTTTTCTTTTGATTTATAAACTGTTTGTTAAACTACAATTCCAGATACTCGACTATTTGCGAGTACGGGCTGGTTTCATTAAAGACATTCACTCCCCGAACCTTGTAGAAGCCTAATGAGAGAAGAGGTAGTGTATTAGGGCAAGGTAGATTCTTTGGTTTTCCCCCACTTACCATTGACAGAACCCTGATCGCCAGGCGCGTACTGAAACGAGGGATACGGCAGATGCCAGTCATTGGATATAAGCTGCCAGTCAGCAGCCGGGTCCTTGCTGTCGCGCTCCTTAAACCACACCTCGTAGGTGCGCAGGCACTGCGTTGATTTTGGGTGCTCAGCCCAGCTGATGAAGACCTCGCGATGGGTTACCTCCACGATGGAGAGCTGCTGGGGACGTCGTAGCTTGGGCCAGGCGGTGGAGCAAACGCGGAGCAGCACTGCCCAGGGCAGCGGCAGGGTGGCGGAGTTTATAACCAGCTCACTGTTGTACTGCCAGATGGGTCCCGTCTCATAGAGCTTGGGAGTTTGCGCCCGCCGCATAGCTTTCCTTAGCGTGGCATTGGGATAAGCCGGACTTCCCGCCTGCTGCCACACAAAATAGGGATCCGTGGTATGGGGCACCAGAATCTCTGTGATGAAAGCCGATTCGTTCGCGATGGACATATTCAGGGTGTACTTGTGATGGAAAGCTGTTCTCTGAGGTCCCGCCTCCTCGGGGCTCAGGAATATGGCAGCCATGTACTGCCCAGGTCCACCCACTCCGCCAGACACTGTGCGAAGCACCTCAACGCTATGCTTGCTGTCCATATTGACTATTTCCATGTCGGCAGCTCGGTTTCCTAACTTGGCCAGCATTCCCAGGGCAGCGTAGACAGGTTTTTGGATAAACTGCGAGTGCGGTGGCTCCGTTTCGTTCATCTGAAAATGTGCAAGGAGCGTGCGTTGCGTAAACTCGTGGGGATGGTAGCTGAGGAAGGCGTTGTCATGACTAATGGACTCCAGTCGGCCTAATGGTCCGCCAGCAAGCTTGGCATGCCAGTGCTCCATCACAGTGGATATCAGGGTAACCCCATAGCGAACATCCGCCTGGAACTCCCTGGGAGTGCTCCACACGGCCACGGGATCAGCCTCACTAAAGGACAGAGGTAAGAATATTTGTCGTGTTAATTTTTTAAAGAAGGTTTTAGAAAGGTTTAAAAAAAAAATCAGATATTGTGGACTTCTTTTAAACCAGAAATCAAATTTTTTAAAGACCTAAAAAATTTAATTTTACAACACAAACATCTCCAGATGTTTTGAAAGTGCTTTTACTTGGCCACTTGGCAAATAATTGGTCGTTAATTCAAGGTTAAATTTATGAAATGAGGCTAATGGTATAATACAATTAATTATGCAGAAAACTTGCAACACTTACTCATTGGCCACTGGCAGGGATTTAAGATTGGGATAGTCCTCGTAGATCTTGGCCATCAAAGATATTGAACCATTGACAATCTCCTCGGCAGTGCCATCGATTCCTTTGCGATGGAACGTGAGTATATCGATGGGGCAGTAGACAACCTTCTCGTTGCACTGTTCCAGGAGTTTCCAGCACAGCGGATGGGTGTCCGAGCTCTTAAAGAGACCCGCCGGTCCACGCAGAGCTCGATACATCGGCAGCTGAACTTTGCCCTCGTAGGTATCCAGATTGCCAGCTTTGCTGAGACCCTGACGTACGGCCCGGACATAATCCAGATAGGATTGGGACGTCAGATTGAGTTTGTTGTACACACGAAGATCCGGCTCATTCCACGTCTCGTAGCGCCAGTTGGCCAATCTGGCAGAACCGTGACGCGCTGTTGGATGGAGAGAATCGCATTACAGCTTATTTATTTTCTGGTTTCTGGAGTCATTTATTACCCAGCTGGTGGTTAACCGTCGTCTTGACCAAGTGCTCCCAGTAGAAGGGCATCTGCATGGGATTTTCCAGGAAAACCCCACCCAAATTACCCATCCACTCGAGCACAGGGGACAAGCGCAGCTCCTCGTGCAGGAAGTCTATGAAGTCATCGAACTTTGTGAAGTCATAAATAGGTATCCCGTTGGCATCGTACTGCCGGAACTGGACCAGCTCAAGCAGCCAGTGAATGCGTATGTGGGTCACAGCTCCTACCGGCAGAGCAGCAATCTGGCGGAGATTCATCTGGAGAGCGGGGGAGACCAGAGCGGCTTCAATCCCCTCGTGATCGATCCGACCGGCGGGACAGAAGCCCACGCTCGTCCAGAAGTGAGGCATTGGATGGTAAACCACATCTCCGCTGGTGTAGTGGGCGTGGATCCTGGCTAGAGTCAGCAAAATCAGAAGGAGCGGCAGCATTCCGTGCGATGAGCGATGCGCTCGCCTTTCTCTGCGGGATTAATTTCGGTTTTGTTTTGTCTTCGATTTGTCAATGCCGCCGCTGATAAGAGTGTCTCTCTCTCTCACGCCCTCCACTCTCCCACTCCCTCCGCCTACCCCACCTCCCTATCCCACTCCGCCCATTCTCTTCGTGTGTTTGGTGACGCACTGACTCTCTCCGTGTCTGTATCTGTCGGAGTGAGCTTAGCCGTAAGCTAAAGCCGTGACGTCACAGCACAGTGGGGAATTTGTATATTTGCATCAAAGAATAAAAAATTGCGAAGAAATATTTCACAGTACTAAAAATAAAATATAAGTGTGTTTTTTTTTTGAGAGCTGCTTAAGTAATTCCATTTTTTTATGTATTGTATTTACTTTAACAAATCAAGTTATTATGACATTTTTTTATAAAAATATATGAAATTCATGCCATTGTGAGTCGTGTGCCAAAAGCAACAGCGTGCCCATATTCAGGACTCTCTCGCTCTCACTCTTCCGCCCCAAAGGTAAGGCGGAGATTGAAAAAACAGAAAAAAAGTCACGACCACATTGAATTGCAATTCCTCATTAGGGGTGGAAAAATATGTTGGCCAGTGTGTGAGTGGGAGTATGTGCATGGCTGGGTGCTTCTGGGGGCGCAAAAGGTGTGACAATAATAATATTTCACGCATCCCGTGTGATAATATAGACATAACACGCTCCTGTCACATCCGAGGGTGAAATTGGTTCCACATCGAATTGCTACCCCCATTTGATTTTCGATTTACGGGTTTGTGTTGGCAGGGATTACAACGGACTTAAGAAAAGCCTCATAAATGATTCCACATCAGATTGGAATCGAAGAAATTGTGCATCATTTAGACAAGGGATTATGGAAAGAGAGATTGAAAGAAGGTCGAGTATAAACTGTCAAATTGTGCAACAACGCTTACTTAAATTACTATAACTTTGAAAAGTTCGGCAGCTTTTTAAAACCAAGAACCGGAATATTCTTTTCCGATAGTTTTTAATGCGCTGAACTCAAATCCGGACTTAAAACTTTTCAAAATATTTATGCTGAAAATACGTTACGGCATCTTAAAGAACTGTTATTGATGTTTTTAAAATTTGGGAAGAAAATTAAATTTATTCCGATATTTTCCCACATATGTCTGAGCGTGTCGAATTTAATATATATTTAAAACAATAGAGAAAGCTAACTTTGGTTAGCCAAAGATTGTATACCCTTGCAGGTTACAATTGAAATCTACTATCATAACTAAGCCAAAAATGCAATAATTTCAATTCGGAAAGCGTTAGTTTAGTTTGTTAGTTTTTATTAATTTAAAATTTTTTTTGCTATTTTTGAAAATTTTAATGATGAACCCCTTAATTTTATAAAAATTGAAAAAATTAGTTTTCTTCCGACATGTCTAGAAAAATTTGCCTGTTGATGTTGATCAAGAATATATATGATCTACATATGGGGTTGGAAACGACTCCTTCCCTGCGTTTCAAGCTTCTGACTAAAATTATAATTTTCTGCAAGGGTATAAAAATAACGACATAAAATCATAAGAAAAATAAAAATAAAATTTGGAAAGGAAAAACTGTTTTTTAATTTAGTTACAGCATCTCAAAAGTACCAAAACCGTATTGTTTACTCTTTAAAGATGGAATATCTTAAGTATCTGATGTATAGGATCTGAGACACAATTTGAGTTCTACGCATCAAAAACAATAATAGAAGTGTATTCCGGTTCTTGGTTCTGAGATTTTTTCAGATTTTGTCGGCGTATATAATCTGAATTGAGAAATGGTTAAGATATTCCTAGAAAACGTTTTCAGAGATAATAAACAAGCGATAAAGAAAATTAAACGACAAAAAATCATTCTCTATCAAAAATTCGTAGAAATTTCATTAAATGATTTTGTGTTAAAATCAATACATAAATTATCTACAGCTTATAAAGTTAACGAGTAACAGACTCTTATCACAGCTTGAAGCTATATGAGCTCATTTTCTAGGCTTACACATCAGTTGCCAACAAATATTACTACGATGAACTATTTTCGGACTCTGAGGCTACTTTTTCTGCTGCTCCTTGTGGATTTCCTGGGATCTGCTGCGAAACTTTTCAAGTCCTACGACCAAATCCTGGTAAGAATAGATTGGCCCAACATTAAAACAACGGTTGTCAATCCAGCTGGGCCAAGTCGGCTGTAGGAGCTCTGGAGGCTCATCTGGCTATCAAGAACCGCCGCTTGGTGAAACTATCTATCTGATCGACTGCTCACCTCTAACACTGTTGTCTTTTCATGGTATATGTGTAGCCGGATGGCCGGCTGTTGCCTTTAATTATACCAGTCATCATGGAATCGCTTCCAAGGCATCCTACCCATACCGAAAGTTAGTACCAGTGTCGGCAGGAACAAGGGTTACGTAACCCTGAAAGGTGCCAATGAGAAGAAGCTGGCCGAAATTGTCTACAACATTGGGCCGGTGGTTGTTTCCATTGATGGCAGCCATAAATCCTTTAAGGAATACACAGTAGGAATCTACAAGGAACCCTTATGCATATCAGACATAGAATACGTGGAAGAATCCGTTCTCTTGGTGGGTTTAGGCTGAGATCCCTGGCTCGAAGACTACTGGATCATCAAGAACTCGTTTGATAGGAGCTGGGGCGAGAATGGCCCGGAATCCCGGAAACATGTGCGGCGTGGGACCGATGTTCAATATCCCAAATAAATATTATTCAAATCAGATAATTTAGTAATATATATAAATATTAAAGTCGTAATAAAAAAAAAGGCTTTTCCCAAAAGTCTTGCAAGCTAAGAATTTCCGAGGAATGTTTCTCCAAACATGTCAATATTTTTATTAGAAGGAAACAATTGATTTTGTAGTTCCTATCCGTTAGCATTATTCAATAATCCACAATGCAGGCAATTACTCTAATAGCCAAGTGGGTCCTGGCTGCCATCAGATAACAGCCACCCCACTTACCCTTGACCCACGAGCTGGTCAATCCAGTTAGCTGTATTTCGTCTGTTTGCCCTGTCAGTGCCTCGTTGGCCATGTCCCCGAACACTTGGGTTATCGAAATGCCGTCGCAGAAGTCGCGCCCTCATCCGTACCCGCGAAGGATCTCGCCGTACCGAACGCCGTCCTTAAATCGCGATGCCTTTACTAGGGATTCCCCGGCAGCGGCGAATGCAGGTCCGACTACGCGGTCACACGATCATCCCGTTTTCGAGGACATACGCACCATACTGTCAGTGCTGAAGGCCAGTGGCCTGATGCCTATTTACGAGCAGGTTTCAAATTACGAAGTGGGTCCTCCAACCAAGACCAACGAGTTCTACTCCTTCTTTGTAAGAGGCGTGGTGCACGCCCTTACCATCTTTAATGTCTACAGCTTGTTTACACCCATTTCGGCCCAGTTATTCTACTCCTATCGGGAGACCGATAATGTTAACCAGTGGATCGAACTGCTGCTTTGCATCCTGACCTACACGCTTACGGTGTTCGTGTGTGCCCGGAATACCAAGAGCATGCTGCGCATCATGAACGAGATCCTTCAATTGGACGAGGAAGTGCGTCGGCAGTTTGGGGCCAATTTGAACCAGAACTTTGGGTTCTCTGTAAAGTTCTTGGTGGGCATAGCCGCTTGTCAGACCTACATCATTGTGCTGAAGATCTATGCGGTGGACGGTGTGATCACACCGCCCTCCTACATACTGCTGGCCTTCTATGCCGTCCAGAATGGTCTCACGGCCACCTACATTGTGTTTGCTTCAGCTCTGCTGAGAATTGTGTACATACGTTTCCATTTCATTAACCAATTGCTGAATGGATATACCTACGGGCAGCAACAGAAGCGCAAGGGTGGTGGAGGCGGTGGAAGGCGACATCGGGGCAATGGCCAGCACCATCCCACTCCCAAACCGGCCATTATGGAACATTTCCCGGAGGACTCGCTGTTCATCTACCGCATGCACAATAAACTTTTGCGTATCTACAAGGGCATCAACGATTGCTGCAACCTGATACTGGTCTCGTTCCTGGGTTACTCCTTCTACACGGTCACCACCAACTGCTACAATCTGTTTGTCCAGATCACCGCCAAGGGCATGGTGTCGCCCAACATTCTGCAGTGGTGCTTTGCTTGGCTCTGTCTCCACGTCTCCCTTCTGGCTCTGCTGTCCAGGAGCTGTGGTCTGACCACCAGAGAGGTGAGTAACTACATCGCAGATAAGGCTAAACCACTAATCATGCTGAGTGCTTCTGTTCAAAGGCCAATGCCACATCCCAGATACTATCAAGGGTCTATGCCAGCAGCAGGGAGTATCAGAATATTGTAAGTAGGCAAGGATTATGTAACATTTATGAAATAAATTTAATTAAGAAACGCTTCCCTTGCAGATTGATAAATTTCTGACCAAGAGCATTAAGCAAGAGGTTCAATTCACGGCATATGGGTTTTTTGCAATAGATAACTCCACTTTGTTCAAGGTATAACTATGCTTGCTTATATTCCCTTAGTAATATTATTAAAAGCAAACATCTTTTAAGCTATAAGATGGGTTACATGAAGGCAAATTTTCTGCTAACAACGAAACTTAAATTTAAACTTTAAAAACTGATTTTAATGTCAACTACAGTACAAGATCCATACAATTTTTTTCAAATTCTAAAAACAGATTATGAAGTCAAGTACCCTATGAAAAAATAAAACGTATTAAATTTACAACACCTCAGAAATACGAAAATACGTATTTTTCGAGTTTTCAACACGAAATATCTCAAACACCTGACGTATGTATAAGAATTTTTTGAGGGGCGATTCAAGTTCATCGCATCAAAATCCTTCGGAAAAGAATATTCCGGTTCTTGGGTTTTGTACTTTTTTTGTCGGCCTTTGTTATTAGTGGTGTAATCATATATCTGTCGATTTTTCTCTTTCCTATTCCGTTATTCTGCGAATCTTCTTTTAAATATAACATCACCTTCTTCAGATTTTCTCGGCCGTCACCACTTACTTGGTTATCTTGATTCAATTCAAGCAGCTGGAGGACTCAAAGGTGGAGGACCCCGAACCAGACCAGACTTGAACCACAAGGCATTAAGATTTTTTTATAAATATTAACTTGATTTCTTATATTTGTATCTATTTTATTAATTACAAATATTACGACAATTTCACTAATCGAATGTACGGGGGACACAAAGAAATTCAAAGTTATGCTCTTTCTTACAATAAAATGATATTTAGTCTGCCCGAGAACTAATACACTCGACCGATAATACACCTTAAATGCGTTATGTTGACTCTCTGTTGCGGAATTTAAACGCTTAAGAAACCGACGCCGTTTACTTTAAGGAGAAAATAAGAAGTTCATCTATGTTGTGGAACGTAAGGTTTTAGAAGCTGCTCCTCGTCTAGTACTTAGGTCTACGGGTCCCAAGGGTTCAGCACTCAGGACTTTGCGGCGCGACGCGTTTCTCCAAAGAGGAATGAGCAAATGCGGTCCAAGGCAAAGGCACCGAGAATATCAAGGACCAGCACACCGAGCAAAATTTTTCGGAACTGAAAACCAAATACGTAAGCACAAGATTATCGAGAAGA
Source organism: Drosophila lini (assembly GCA_018905715.1). Lineage (NCBI taxonomy): Eukaryota > Metazoa > Arthropoda > Insecta > Diptera > Drosophilidae > Drosophila > Drosophila lini. Next base: position 6,333 of record JAEIIL010025066.1, on the reverse strand, counting down.
GACTCCAAAATACTTACATCCGTGGGGAAATCAATGATCTCAAAGAACTCCGTCAGTTCGGGCGCCAGGCCTGTGGACAAAAGCAGCACGAGCGCAGCTGAAGCTCCAATGGCATACATTAGCATCCGATTGGAGCGCAAGCTTTCCATGAAAGGATGACCCTGATAATCGTATAAATATAAATATCAATAAAATAGAGGTATAAATATCTATAAAATACAAATATAAATATCTATATAAAATACAGATATAAATATCCATTAAATGCAAAAAAAAAAAATCAATTAAATACAAATATAAATATCAATAAAATGTAAATATAAATATCTATAAAATACACACAATTAAATACCAATGAAATACAAATATAAAAATCTATAAAATAAAGTGTAAATGTAAATAAATGCAGCCTCACCTTATAATTGACAGCAATGGTGGCCACCTGCAGGGATATGCAAATGATATAGACCGTGCTGCTCACAATGTTTGGCTCGTACTTCGTCTTCTCGTCGGCATCCATGTCTATGTACAGCTTCACTTTGCCCACTCTGTGGGAAATGAAAGGGGAATTATAAAAAACTTCCGATCAAGTTAAAGACCCAAGCTTACCTGGGCGGCGCCAATTCGGTGGCCCTGCTGGTCAGGTAGTAGAGCGTTCCAAAGTGCACAGCAAATTGACTGAGGATGGTCGAAATAGTGTAGAAATTAAATATGTTTGGCAGTGGTGCCACCTTGGACAGGGTTTTCAGTGGCTGTAAATAAAAAAATAACAAATAATCTAAAGGATATAGTGGCATCCTAAAATAGCTACCTTTGCTCTGGTGATAAAGAGGAAGCAGGCGGCAATGAAAATGCCCTGCATGGTGGCCTGGGTATCACTGAACTTGACGCCATCGATGTACAGCACGGACTGGCAGTAGGCCTGAATGAGTGCATTCAGGGCGAGTATCTTGAACATTTGTAGCGTGGTTACCAGCGTGCAGCGTCCCTGCTTAATAATATGATTAACTGAAAGGAAAATTAACCGGATTATTATATATTTAAAGCAAAAGGAACCCCCTTTACTAACCGCACATAATCGAAGAGGATTTGCTGGTGAAGGGTGCCGCAATGGATGCGTCGCCCAGCTTGACCATGGTCTGCTCCTCCATATCGCGTAGGGCACTCTGCAGGCGGGCCTGTGTCTGGTTGATGTGCTCCTGGCGGCGGCGTAGGGCTCGTTCCCTGGGCGTCAATTGCTGGTTGGCATTGTTCGCCGCTGCTGCTGCTGCTTGTGCCGCCGCACTGGCTGCCGCCTGCTGTTGCTCCTCTTCGGTGCGCTTGCGCTTCACAGGAGCACTGGTAAGCAGAGAGACGCCAACGTTGGCGTGCTTCAGGGCGCCCACATCGTTGGTGCCGTCACCACACATCAGAGTGCAGTAACCGAGCTGCTTCAGCTGGGTGATCACAAACTCCTTCTGCTTGGGCGCGAAGCGGGCACAGACCGTGATCTGTGGCAACAACTGACGCAAGTAAGGAAGGTCGTTCAGTTGCAGATACTGCAATCCCTCGCCGGTGATGCAGAGGTCGTGCGTGGCCAGCAGCATGGATATACTTCTCTTGCTATTCTTTCGCTCCATCTCGTACTTTTGGTCTCCGTCGACGGACACCCATTTAAAGGTATCCCCGGGCGACGGCGTCAGGATGAGCAGCTTCTTGCGGGTGAAGCGCAGTTCGCGGGCCACATGACAGGCGGTGAGCGGATTGTCGCCGGTGATCATTACCACCTTGTGGGAGGATTGAATTAGCTCCTTGATCACCGCCTTGGAGTCGGGCTTCATGGGACAGGAGATGATCACAAAGCCGGCGAAAGTCAGGTCGCATTCAACTTCCTCGCGCTTCAATTCCCGAACTTTCTGATTGCTTAGAGTGCTGAACTCCTTGATTCCAAGGGCCAGGACGCGAGCACCGCGACGGGCGTACTCCAAGTAAACTCTCTCGTAGTCCGCGGGCACCTCACGCAGCATCTTCTGAATCACCTCCGGGGCTCCCTTTACCGCTCCAATGTGCTTGACCTCGTTCGAGTAGGGCATCAGGTAGCCGGCCAGGACCGACATTCGCTTCAGGGCCGAAGAAAAGTGATATCGCTGAACGATCTTTAGGGGCTTAAATTGTGGACGCTTCGGTATGACACTGTCCATCTTGGTTAGGTTCCAGTCCACCGCGGCCAATGTGGCCTTCTCGAGAGGATCCCCCACTAATCCATCGTCCAACAGGGCTAGAGAGTGGCAGCAGGCCAGCACCTGAACCGTATTCGCTTCTGCCTCCTCGATGGGCACACAAGCCCCATTTGGAGCCAAACCAGCAATGCCCTCGACCATGAGATTATCTGTGGTCAAGGTGCCCGTTTTGTCGAAGCAGCAGATTTGGACTTTCCCGGCGAAGGGAATCCGGAAAGGCTCCGTGCAGAAAACAAACAGCTTGGTCAGCTGGATCAGAGATGTGTTCACGGCCAGGGTCAGCTCGATGGGTAGATCAGGCGGGATGATGGCCGTCAAGATGAGCGTGCACTCAAGGAAGAGCTTGTAGCGATTGCGCTCGGGGTCCTCGCTGCCCTTCACCCACACATAGGAGGCGGCGGCCACGGCGAATACCATCAGGAAGGCAATGAAGGCAAAGGTCTCCACGTTATTCTCTGTGGCGCGATTTGCTCCAAACAAGATGGTGCGTAGGAGCTTGCCCTGCGATGTGTTGAAACCCGTGCGGATGACGTAGCCAATGCAGCCGCCGTCCGGAGCACGAAGCGATTCCTTGGTGGGGGCTGTGTGCTGGACCACCTTGGTGCCACCGAACAGAACGAACAGCTTGCCATCGCCCTCGGCATCTAGTTCCGTATTCAGATTGTCCAGCGACTCCAGAGACTCCTTCATCTGCGGCACCGATTCGCCCGTTAGCATGGACTCGTCAACGATGCAGGATCCCCGCAGGATGACCAGATCGCAAGGCACAATGTTGTCGTTCTGGGAGCGTGTCACCGAGACCAAATCCCCGGGGAGCAGCTCATCGGATCCAATTTGCCGCCACTTGTTCTGGCGAAATGCGTAGATCAGGTACGGCTTGTTGCCCATCTTTCGGATCTCGGACATGTTGCGCAGCTGCTGCTTGACGATGGTGCACTCAAAGGCGATCAGCATGAAGAGGGTGAACAGGGAATAGTACCAGTAGTCGTCCATGCACCACAGTCCCACGGAGAACACTTGGAACACGAAAAACGGCGCTGTGGCCCGTTCGATGAAGAGTTCGTGAAACTCGGGCACCACCATGTCCATCTCGTTGTTGCCATAAGTGTTGGTGGCCCGCTTGATGGCCTCCTCCGTCTCCAAACCCCTAGAAGCAGAGTAACTGCTCAGCAGTCCATTTACGGGGAACTCCACAGCCCGGAACGTCTTCCTATCCTCATTCCAAACGTATTTTGTCTTTTGAAACACCAAGAAATACTGTGTGGAGCCGTCGTCTAGCTTGGTAGATCGCACGGGAACAATCTTGGAGTTGCCATTGTTGGCTGTGGGCACCACCTTGGCCAGCACATTGGCACCCGGCAGCTTCGCCCGACGGCACGTGAGGAAGGCCAGCACATGGACGCTCCAGTAGCAGAAGAGCAGCGTGAGAACGTGCAGAAAGGCGATGGCCACCACACCAATGAAGCCCACGTCATTCCATACCGTAGTGGCGGCATCTGTACTGGTGCTGTTCGCCTCGGAGATCACTTCGGTGTTGTTGTTGTCGCTGGGAGTGGTCACCTCCCCGCCGTACACGTTGATCCACAGGTAGAAGGCGGCCAGGTAGAGCGGCACGAATGGCAGCACCACACCGCTCAACGGCGTCGGAATGCGCACGTGCAGGCTCACATACTGCACCAGGTCATCCAGCCTGGCGGCCTCCTTAGCTCCGCCGGCCAGCGTTTGCACCTTGCTGTCCTTGTTGATGTCCCCGGCAGGGCCTTTCTGGTTAACAGCTCCTGCTGCGTCAGTCATCAGTCTTCACCAGCTGCGTCGCGTGTCGTTCCGAGAAATATATTTAATAGTTTCTTTGTGGGAATACGGACATAGCGGCAAAAGAATTGTGAAAAAAGCAACGTCGAATGTCTATCGAATGTGCCGACCGATTATTTGTTCAGCTCTAACTCAGCTGATGGGCAAACAGCTGACACAAGGCCGCTATCGATGTTCATTCCACGTCATTGGTTATCGACGATATCGAACTTTGAACCTACATTTTAATATTTAAATATATCATCCTTATTTTATTACCTATTTAATCAATGAATATGTTCTAAATTACTTTTGTTTTTGTATTATTAATACATTTTAAGTTAAAATAAATTGTAGCAAGTAAAGCCCACACCTGTAAATTTATTTGTTGGAATATGAAGATAGGAAACATTTTGAACAGTCTCAAGAACGCACGCACGCACAATTTGTGTCAAACGGATAACTCGTTTTAACTTCACTCGTCAAGGCTCTCCATGGGAGGATTAACAGCTGCATTAGGTCCGCCTGCAGCCGCATAGGCATTATCCCTGGTGGTCTGCGACTCCCTCATCGGCGTGTTCCGCTTGTGCTGGCTTGAGAAGCTAACGGTGATCCGCCCGCTGCCGCGCACAGAGCTCATCGGTGGAAGCATCAGGGGCGTGGCCAGGCGACTGGCGGAGGGCACCGAAGATGGTTGATCGGTCTTGGGAGTGGCGTTATTGGCTTCCTTGCGCACGTCCACCACAAGGGCCTCACGGACGGAGTTCTCCTGGAACTGCTTCACTCGTTCCCGCATAGCTGTCTCCCGCTTTATCTCCTTTTCAATCTCAGCGCGCCTCTTGTTTTCGTACCGCTCCAGCGCCTTCTCGTCCCGCTTTTTGTTTCGCTCCACAATCAAGTCTGCAATCTCCAGGCGCTTCTGCATTAGGGCCTCTTTGTCCAGTTTCTGGAACATCTCGGGCCAGAAGCCCTTCTCCTTCTTCACCAGCACGATGCGGGCCTCGTTCTTAAAAATGCGACAGAAGCTGCAAGGGATTGGAAACAATAAAAGGAAGATTATTATTTTCCTATCATGAACTTACCTCGCCATTTCGTCAATCTCCTGGGCCAGATGCCGCTCAAAGAAAATGGGAGGATTGTTGAACTTAAGATACTGCGGCAGGAGGACAACATCCGGCTTGCGGGTCACCAAGCGATTAAGCTCGATGGAGATCTTGATGTCCTCCTCCGTCTGCGATATCTGAACCATGATGAGTTGCTTGCTTGCGTCTCTGCTGTCCCTGTCCTTGAGCCGTTCCCTGTCCGTATCCGTTTCCGTTCCGAAGTTGTTGCTTGGGATGTGGTCTTTGTAGCTGTTGCCCTGCGACTGACACTGACTAGCGACAGCGACAGGAACTTATGCTGCGGGACTGATCGAAACTGGTGACGTTTCAGCGACAACTACGACAGAGCCAACTACCCGCCAGGCTGCTCACTTGCACTCGCACATTGATTGTATTTCCCTTAGCCCTAATTTGAATATTAACCGGAATTCGAACTTCGAGCCTCCGAAACGAGCCGGCTGCGTTTCCCATCGACCAAACAACGATTGGTTGGTTGTTTGGATGCCGCCCCGGTCCGGGAACCGGGACTCAGTCGACTCCCTGCCCACCTGTAACATTTATGCATTTGCATTTACCTTTTCGGCAAGACAAGACACGGTGGCCTAGTCCAGGAGCTGCTCCATGCTCCCGCTCCTCTGATTGAATTAGGCTCGACTCCAGCACGCGAAGGGAGCTGCTATTTGCATAGGAATCGCAACTATTGCTATCCCATCAACAACAGCTCCCAGCGACATTGATTGGCAACGGGTTATGGGCCGGGTTCTTTACAGCCCTGACGCCTGCAGCCATATTGCCTTTTATTATTTGCCTTATTTGGGAAACACGTGCAATAGCATGTAAAGGTAATTCGGTTTGTTTGGAACAAGTACCTGTCATTCCCTTCCAAAAACTATTTATGTTCGCAACTCGTAAAGAGCATGTGTTTGCCTATTGATTTCCAGAAGCCATCAAAAGGGTCATTTCCCCAGCTATCGGGATATATGTACATATGTATGCATATGACATATAACAAAAAAAAAAATTAATAAACTAATTAATTTGGAGGCACTTTTTCACGCAGAAATAGCTATGGGTAATTATAAAAAAACTAGTAAGCCCGGCGAACTCCGTTACGCCACCTTTGGCAGCTGATGTTCAACCGTCATGCTCTAGGCATTATGGACAAACGTCCAATATTCTGAACATCACCATCTGAATGAATAGCATCACGCAAGTGTATA
>JAEIIL010025058.1:0-22850 GCA_018905715.1 Drosophila lini | reverse complement strand
ATCAGTAAACGTACTTAATATAAATAATTGATTCATTAATAATATAATAAATAAATTAAATAATTAATAGTAAAAAAAGACTTTCTAACTTTACCTATTATTGTTTTTTGTGTGGCTTTTCAAGGGAATATTGGTTTCCCAGTTTCAGTTGCATGTGGCGACAGGCCGTATCCCCCCACACCCCTCAGCACTCACCCCTCACCCCTCACCCCTCCCAAGCCTCTCCCCAAGCATGGCATGTGCGTGATTGGAAATGAGTTCGAATTAAATCGCGGGCGGGCAGCAATTAAATGAAAGGCAAGGAAATTTCCCGCTCCTCAAAAAGTCGGTCTTCCACAAAAGTGTGCGTAACAGTTTAAAGTGTGCGCAGCCCACGCGAACCGCACACCACAGCACACACATACAGGACACACACACAGCATACACACAGATAAAAGCCGACACGCAACACACACTCACTTTTATTGGAAGGCGGAGGAGATAAACTGAAATCAATGACAAAAAAAAAAATACAATGCTAGGTGGCGCTTGGCTCCAAGGGGGTGTGTGTGTGTGTGTGTGTGTGTGTGCGAGAAGGAAAGCAAAAGGATATATGGGAGGAAAGTGGAGTGAACAAGGAGCAAATGACAGCAGACGTGCAGATGAACACTGACAGAAAATGAGGCTAAGCAATTAGTTAAGAGAAGTAGCATTAAGCAATATATATTCGTATTTTATGGATTTAAAATTTCCCCGATTAACCAGCAATTTCCCCTTTCTATAATCATTTAATGGCATTATTTTTAACGGTGTGCTATAAATATATATATATATAAATATATATATTCTTTTGCCTGTTTTACCCACCTTAAAGGGGGGCTATCATCGATTGTTTTTGTTTGGTTTCCCCGCCCGTGCTGTTGCTGTTGCTGTAGTTATTGGTATCTGGTTGCCGTGTTAATCTGCTTCCTTCCGCCATATTTGCGCTGTCGCAGTAGCTGCTGCTGTTGTTGTTGCTGCTCCTGCTGCTACTGTCGGCGCAGCACCTTCTGCCGATAAGTGCAGCCGCCGTGACAACGCGGGCACAGTGCTCGACAAACGTGCTGACAACAACAAAATCAACAAACAAGCTGGCTAAAGATACGGCGAATCCTTGTGCACCCCCTCAACGTCCTTTTTACCCGCTTCCGCATCCGCATCCGCATCCGCATCTGTGTTATGTTGTGTGTGTTGTGTGTGCAAGGAAGTCAACCAGCCAGCGACTCGTTTATCAGACGGCGAGCTATTTAATTAAACATTAGGCTAGTAACTTGCAGGTCAATTGCTGATTCAGGCCACCACGGCGTATGAGCGATGTGCCAGTAGCTGTGGTTAAGTAACAAAACAAGAAGGATGAGGATAAACCAGAGTTCCAGGGCAAACAGGCATTGAAAGTCAATGATTAAGTAAGGGTAGGGATATTTTCTGATTAAACAATAGATACATTTAATATATCTTTACGTTTTTACACTCTTAAGTGAAGCCTTTCTTTAAAGAATTCCATAGAGTTTCTGAGATTCCTCTATCCCCCATCTGCCACAGAGAATCCAAAGTCTGGAGTTCGTCCAAGTGCCATCACCTTTTTTTACCCCCAATGAGTTTGATTTTGAGAGTCTGCCAAGCTGTTCTACACACTTCCCCAGTGGCCTTCTTTGCTGGAGGCTAATGCCAGTTTACATTTTTGACATATTACACATGTCTTGTGTTGAACAGAGCTCCAAAACTGCAGGAGTCTGCATCGCGGGGGTTCTTTCTACCACCTTGACTTGCTCTCAGGGCAAAGTAAGAGCTTTGAGAGTGGGAAATTACCAGAGTACAAGGAGAAGGGTATCCGAAACTGGCAATGAAACTAACTAGGAAGCTCCCTTCCTCTGAAATCGATGGAATATTTATGCCTCATTGGCCCTTCAAGTTACCGATTTAAAAGCGATTTCCCTTTAAATTCTTTTGAGTTTACAAAATTATCCCTACAAGTAGAGGCCATTACATAGGCAGATTATAAGCCCCAACGGCTCAGATATGGTGCTCAGCCAGGCGATTGGCGTCGCGTCGCGGTGCGAAATGGGATATTTCGGCAGAGAATTGGGAATCGCATTTGCATGGTATTCATCGAGGCAACTAAAACCGCCGGCAGGCTAACCAAATTAGTCCCAGCTCATCAATTTCCGTCATTAACTCGAAGGAAACGCTGCTCTCTGGGCACTTGGGGGAGGGTGGGGGTGGGCATGGGTAGCTCAGGGTCGACCGCCAAGGCCGCCCGGACGCCCGGACGCTGTGACATGAGCACTTATGACAATGCCCGTCACCGATACAGTGCCAGAAGGCCGTGTATATCGATGCAATATTCATGTGTCTGGGCTTTTGCGCTTTCGAACACACACACTCGGTGTGCGTGTGTGTGTGTGCTAAGCACACACGCTCTCCATGGAGTGTCTGCGCTTAATTACATTTCAAAGGTTATTATGTAATTAACCTCGGTCTTCCGCTGACGATAATGATGGAGCTGTCACATCTCATTCCCGAAAACGTCTCGGAAGGCAGCATTTTTTTGCCCTCCGTCCATCCACCTCAACTCCTTCCGAATCACAATCAGGTTATATACCTTAATTAATGTTCATGTTCTCGGTTTCCTTTCATTTATGTTGCTTTCTTTTCTCGTCTCCTTTCACTCTTGTGTGCCTTATTTTCCTGGCCCGCGTCAAAATTCGAGATTAAAATATTTCTTAGCTTGAACAGCTTGCCTTTCCGCACCTTTTGCCGTAATTTTCCATTTTCGTTATCTGTTCGTTCTTGTTTTCCTCCTCTTCTTTTTTTTTTTGTGTTCTCTTGGATGGTGTAAGATTTTTCAAATGCCGCATATTTTGCCCCTTTTTCCGCCCCAAAAAAACACGCACCCACACAACAAAAAGAGTCAAGGCCGCCCAAGACACACACACACACTCATGTCAGATGTGTGTGCTTAATGTTGGCGCAAAATTAAAATTGCGTTTTAATAGCAACAAGAAGAACATGCGGGAGCAACAAGCGCCGGTTTTCTGTTTTTCCCACCCCCTCAAAAAAAAAGGGGTGGCAGGACTCTTTGAGGGTCTCAAGTCGGGCCTAATGTGTCTGTGTCCTGGCCAAAATACATTATTAACTCACAGCGAAGAGAGAGAGGCTTTAAGCCTTGTAAAGACAAGAAAGTTGGGCAATATTTTCCCCAGACTCACCATAAACCCGATTCGATTTGGAAAACCTTTTCCCATATGTTACGACTAAGAGGTCAAGGTTCGCTGTGCCCAAGCTCGTGACGTTGAATAAGTAAATAGTACTTGTGGCTCTGGCATTCCTAATTAAATATGGATATGCTAACGTTTAGCTTCCCTGCCGGCTTTGTCGCAGTCTCAATTTGGGTCGCCATGCGTTGCCATTGCCATTAAATTAACAAAAATGTCTGGGCCACAAACAGGGCTCCTCCGGAGCAACAATGGCAATGGTGGCAATAGAGTGCACTCGTAACGAGTATTTTGCAGGGGGCGAAGCCGAAGCCGAATGCAAAGCCAAATGGCGACAAGGCCGGAACGAGTCGCATACTAATGCAAAACTGTTGTTTGTCTGGTTGCTCGGTTGCCTGGTTGCCTGGCTGCTTGGCTGCTTGGCTGCCTCCTTGGTCCTTTCTCCCGCTCCTAGACTACTCCTAGCTGCTGCTGCCAATGAACGCATGAGAAGCCCGAGTGTAAGCAACAACAGCAACAGCGTTAACTACTTAACTGGCACATGTAATACGCTCCAGAGGGAGAAGGAGAGAGCGATTTACAATTTACATTTACATTTTTGCGGGACACCGGCGGGGGGTGGCCAAGGCGCCACATTAACCCAGCTGGAGTTGTGCGCTTATTTGTGACCTGTGGCCGGGCGACAATATGCAGTGTTTCAAGTGTTATAAGTGACAATGCCGGAACCACAAATCAGGCAGCAAAGTGATTAAAGTTGTCCTCGCACAACCGCAACAAAAGTCGACCCAAAAAGTAGGCAATATTTTCTGTCGCCGCACACATACATAGCGAGAATAGCACCACAGATAGTACTCATTACGCATGCCGCATGCCGCATTTAGTTGGCAGCGAGTGCATTAAGCAGCCAGATGTGGCATGTGTCATATGTGCCACATGCCATTTGGCAAATAACGACTCCAGTGAGTAAAAACAGGAGCAGGCAAGGGGGAGGTGAATAGGGCTAGGACCCAGGGACATGGCCATAAACACGCGCAAAATGCTTGAAAATGAGAAAAATTAGGGACAACAAAAAAAAAATGGGAGCAATGGGGAAATTGAGCAGATCGGACGAGTGATGGATGTGCGACGGAATAAAATATATATTTTTTTTTGTGTATTTATAACCCTGTTTGAGGATGAGTTGCGAGTAATAGGAAACTTAAAAAGCTTGACTACTACGTTTAACTAATAAAAATATGTAGTTATTCCTATCATTACGAACATTTGCTTAAAAGACTAGTCAGTCTTACAGTATCTGTTCCAATTCAAGTGTTGCAGAACGAGTAGCGAGTAATAAGAAACGAGAAGCGAGTAGTCTGGAACTCAAAACATGCATCTAATTAATATTTGGAGTTATTCCTGACATTATTATTCAACTATTTGAATTATTAAACGAAAATTTGTCCATATGCCTGGCTTTTTAGAAAATGTTTTTTAAATATAATTCTGCAGAACGAGTAGCGAGTAACCCAGAATTTAAAAGACCTATCAAATTTCAGCTCATCAATATTTGTAAATATGTCTGTCCGTTTCTTTTTAGATGTTAATTTATTTATTTTTTATTTATTTATTTTACCATATTTTCTCTATATGCCTGATTTCACAGATACTTTTTCCAACAAGTAGCGAGTAACTAGAAACGAAAAGCGAGTAACCTAGAACTCAAATGGCTTTAAAACTTTCAGCCAAGAAATGTATGTATATATTCCTAATGGTGCATTTTCACTATATGAATTAATATAAACTAGACTAAAATGTTTATGTTTCCAGACTTTACAGATAATGTTACCAATTAAAAATAAAGTTAAATCATTAGAAGTCGCTGCTGGTCTTCGCTAACGATGCCAAAATTAGGCGATATAATATTGGCTGGACTTTTGCCCCGTTCTCCTTTGTTATTCCGGGCGTGTTTGAAGTTTGTCCTAGCCAGACACACACACACACACACCTGCTCAAAGTCACAAAGTTCACACACATACACAGAGAGAGCATCCTGCCACAGGGAGACCATAATAATGTTTTGCAGATGTCTCCGCACCCGGCAACGCTTTGAGTGTATTACTGGCAGCACATTTATAATGATATCAGCACATAAAAAGTGTGTTATTTGCCAACTTAAGCATAAGCGTATCAGTATTCTGCCTCTGCTGCTTGTAAATGCGGCCCTGTTGTTGTTTGACAAACGTTGTTAGCAGTGGGCAGGAGTCCTTGCTGCAGGAGCCTTGCAGTAGCTGTGAGCCAACCACATCATCATCAGCTCCACCTGAAGCTCCGGCATCAGCAAGAAGTATACCTCTGCATCCCCGGATTTGCCTAAGCGCCATCCTCCCCCCCCCCCTGCTAGGCACATATACATATCCTTGTGCATACATGTGTGTCCCTGTGCGCTCTAAAAACTATCAAGAACAGCGATGGTAAGACAATAACAACAGACCAAGCCGCAGAGATCTCCAAAGTTTTTGAGAACCTTGTTGGAGAATTGGAAAATATTGCATTTTAAATATTATTTGTTGAAGTGAATTACCTTGAGTTGTATTTATCACCTAAACGTATTATAAATGTTGAAATTCCGCTGGCTAAAAATTGTCTTATTTAGGTAAAAGGCTAGACTCTATTACGGTGGCATTTTGAGCCACCTTATCAAATAGTTTTTGTTAGGGGTTTTTTTTTTTTTGTTTCTTTTTCGTCTGCCATCACTGCCGCTAAGCTCTGTTGTCCCTTGGCTTTCGTCCCTTTGCCGGCAGCAGCCTTCGCCTCTACCAGGTAAGAGCCAGAAGTCCCCGAAGCCCCCTCGAAACCCCCGCCTTATACCGCCAGGATTCTTGCTTCTGTGCGAGGGAACACACGGGGCGCATGAGTAATCTAGGCAGCTTGTGCTTTGCATTTCCGCCCCCCGCCCTCTATTTACTTTTATTCCGGCCACCCAAAGCCCGCGATGATATTGTTGTCGTTGTGTGTGTGTGTGTGTGTGTGCATGCTGGTGTATTTTTGGTATTTATTTTTGGCATTATTATTGCATATTTTGTGTCGCTCGCTCGCCTTCCCTGCACTCCGCACTTTCCTTTTTTTTCGCGCTTTACGTTAATGCGAAATTTATGCTTCATGCGCTTTTAGTTCAGCTCCCCTCCCACTCCCCACAGCCCCCCTTTTTCCCACGGCTTGCATTTTTGTATGCGAAAATATTTTCGCTGGCATGCTGGATAAATATGCAGGTGTCCTCGCGGGCAAGGCTGCACACCCACCCCACCCAGATATTGATATTGACCGAAAAATATCATCTCTGGGGTGGGGTGGGAGCTTGGAAAACTTGTTGTTTACCCTGGAAGCAGCGGGGCAAGAGAGAAGAACAGAAATAGATAAACAAATAAATAAATAACACGAAAGGAAGCTAACTTGGTACACACACCCCCCCTCCCAAGATTCCTACATTATTGCACACCCCCCTAGCCAGCTTTAAGATATCGTCCAGGGAAGATATCGTCCCGGAAAGTGAAGGCAAATAATGGCAATAATAAATAAATGCAATGAGAGGGGAAAGTAATAGTTATCCTGAGTGATTGCCGCACCTTAATTCATTATATTGCTTCCGCTTTCAAAAAGTTTGATTGGTTTTTTCCCCATTTTACAGCCACCGAAACACGCACAGTTGGCTCTTTAGAACACTTTAAGCCACAGCTACAGGCTACAGCTTCACCTCCTTTTCCCTTTCCTTTTCCTTTTCCTTTCGAAGCTTAATGGCGCCCACTTGTCGTGTTTTATATGCCGATTTCATTTTTATTTGACTCGCCAAAGCGCCAGGGCCAAGTGCATGCTGTGTGCTGTCCCGGCCACATCGGTAAACTTTTCATTCCGCCACGCACAGGCCCACAACATGCTGGCTCCGGCCACCTTTCTCCTCCTCCTCCTCCTCCTCGTCCTCGTCCTGGTCCTGGTCCACTTTCAAATAATCATAAAAGAACGGCTCTGGAAATTTATTAAGAAACTTGGGCACTAAAAATAGTTGCTAACATCCTCGAGCGGGGAGAGGCCGAAGGAAGGGTGGCCAGTAACGTTTAAAATATGTGGAAATGTGCTCAAATATAATAACACGAAGGCGGGCCTGGAAAATCCGGAAAATTCAAGTTGTCCTGTATGTGCAATAACAATTAAATTAAAAACAAAATAATAATAATAATTAGGAAAGATGAACGTCGGGAAGGAGATGAATCCCAGGCCAGAAATGATTGAAATTGAATGAAAAAAGCGTGGAAAATCAGGAACTCACTGCACAATTCAATTCCTGGGAAAGGAAAATCGACAACTTGCGCTCAACTACGGAATATTTTTCGGCCGCTTTTCCATGTGGGCAGAGGGATTTTGTCGGCCAAGGCACGTTCATTAACCCCTGGGCCGGGGGGTCGACCTTCCTTTTCCTATTTCCTATTTGGGTTCTTCTGCTCCAGCGTCCTGTGAAATCCTTTTAATGGCATAAACGGGTTAAGCATTTTCGGTGACGTAAATATGAACAGCAGTGTGTGTCCACGACGGCTTGTCGGACATTGTCTGGTTTATCCGTTTCTGTATAAGCTTTCTTCCTCTGCTTTCGGCCAGGAGTCGTCGTTGAGCTTTAAGGCCTGAATTTCAGTTATGGCCAGGACGTGCGCACACACTGTCAGTGTCTGTGTCTGTGTGTGTATGGCCAACAGCAACACTCTCCTTGGCCAGCGCTCTGCATGTGTGCATTGGGCATTTTTCAAAATGGCAAACAAAGCGCGCGTGACAGGAAAAAACGGCCAGCAAATCGTTCACTCAGCCTCAGAAAAACCCAAAATCCATTTCCCGCCCACCCACACACACACACACACACACACACATAGCGGGCAGGTTCCTTTTGTTTCAGTACATGTGTGTATGGGTGACAGTTAAGCATTTGCTTAATTTAATTTTGCCCGGCTGAACGGCATCTGCTCATTCAGTTGGATGTTCCTGCCCGGCAACCGGCTTTAAGCCCGCCCAGCAGCGTGTTTGTTTTTCTTAAAATTTCCAATTAATCAACTTAAAGTGTTGGAGCAGGAGCTTCCGAGTCTGAGCCCTTTAGCTCTTTAAGTACGAACGCCTACGTCCTGCAGTCCCTGCCAACAACTTAAGCCTCTGTACACTGAGCCAAAGGGTATAGTTGAGGCTGAAGGGATTATTTTTGAGATTTTAAATTACTATACTATACTATAAGGACTATATATAACTTGATAACTGATTAATCTTAAAAGGGAATCTGCCCAAGAGAATGAATACAGACAGGCAGATCTAGAATGCTCGGGGATGCAATCTTTCTTTTTCTCTCTGGCGTTTCTGTAATATTTAAAAAAAGAGAGCACAGAACCAGAGCTTGGAAATCGTATGGCGTTACGCATCTTATTCTTAATATTCTCTTGTATGTAGTATATAGGTCGATTTGATATCCTTGATTGGCTGGATTGGATTGGGCCCACAGTGCAGCTATTATTATCTGCCCACTTGGCGCATTTTTCAGATGAACGGAGACGTTCTCATATGCTGGGCTCCACACACACACATGTGCCATCAACGGGGGAGGGCGGCAGCTGTAAAAGGGGGGTGTCGGCGTTATTTTAAGCCACCCCTGCACCCGAATACGTTGAAGGTGACAATTGTTCATTTGTTTGGTCCTTTGTTTGTCCCCAGCAGCTGACAGCTCGGGTGCTTTGTGAGCAAGTGGAGGGGAAGTATAGAGAGAAGGAGATGTGGCAGAAAGGATGACCGAATGTGCGGCTAATGGGTCCTTTTTCGTTTTCCAATTAACGTTCTTTCGATGCGATATCAAAACGCTTTGTGGGTTTCATCTATGCCCTCAAAGCTGCTAAAGTTCATTATGGAAATTACTCAAAAGCACTTGTTAATTTGTTAAGTGAAACTACTTATAACTCCTGACAATCGCAAGTGACTCGGCGAATCGGAATTAAGCTCCTCTCAACACTTCCGTTGCTGTTGGGCATCGAAATCCTTGCAATTGGTGATTTGCGATTGAGTTCCGCTTCCAAGGATGCCCGGGCACTTTGGCACTGTGGTCAACACAATCAGGA
The DNA here is from genome assembly GCA_018905715.1 of Drosophila lini. Taxonomy (NCBI): domain Eukaryota; kingdom Metazoa; phylum Arthropoda; class Insecta; order Diptera; family Drosophilidae; genus Drosophila; species Drosophila lini. The sequence goes on along the minus strand of JAEIIL010025058.1, from coordinate 13,501 downwards.
TGTAGTCATCGCCAGCTGGCACCCCCATGGCTCACCTCCGCCCCGGTCACCCCGCTTTTTCCCGCCTTCACTGGGTTTTTCCGGGTTTTTACCGAGTTTGCTTGAGCTTCTCCCCCCGCTGACATAACTCCGAAGGCACTCATTGAAAACACAAACTGTATATTATGCCACTGCCACAGTTCTCCTTCTCCTGCAGTATCCTTTTTGCCTTCTATTTTCCTTTCTCCGGCCCCTTTTTCCTTCTTTTTCCGCCTCTGGCACTTGTTATAAATCACAAAACAAGTAAAAACCTAAAATGATCTAACAAAATGCTACTCCGAGCATCGGAAAAACTCAAAGACTGGAAACAGTCGCCCTGTAAGGTCGGGGGCGTGGCCGGCGAAGGTGAGTACTTTCGTCCCTTCGTCCTTCGTCCCTTTTCTGGCCAAAGTGTGCAGCATTGCAGAAAATATTTCAACCAAAATGCTGAGGCTGAGTTTCCAAGCTCCCCGGGCGTCCCTGTAGCCCAGACTTTTACCTTTTTTTTTTTTTATTTTTTGGTCATTTTGGCAGTTTGTAATGCGGTCAGGATATGTTCGGCAGTTCTCATTCACTCAACTCATTTTTTGTTTACAAGGAAGAGGGAGGATACAGCCACAAGGCGACTGTAAAATGCCCTGTAATGCGGACTTGACTAGATACTTGCCCCTGGAGAGGTTTGCCTGGGGAAATATCAACATTTTGAGAGGGCTTGAATTATTATTTGAATTTAATTTTTAACTCAGAAACCTCCTAAAACCTGGCAAGTCCAAAAATAAACCGTATGCATCCTAAACTTTGTTTTGTCTTTCCTGAAACACATGAACATCCGTTTTCCTGCTGACACATTGTCCCTTCTCATCTTAAATGACTCAAATGAAGTTGACCGATTTTACGGCTATGGTAAGCACCTTCTCCCTGATGCAACCTACGTTTACAGGGCATAACAATGACCTCATTCTTGTGTGTGTATTTGTTGGTGTGTGTGTGTGTGTGTGTGTGTGTGCTGCATTTTCTGCTGAGTGCTGAGCTCCTCCACCTGCCCCCTGCCCCGACCGAACTTTCTCATTTCCCAGCCGGCAAAAGTGCAGCAACAAAGTTAAAGCTTTCCCCTGCTCTTTCTCCTATTGACAACTGTGCTGCTTTTGTGCCAAAGAAGATTGTCCGCGCGGAGAGATACACCCCCGCCCACGAGCCACGGCCACACCCCCTGAAACACAAACCCAAAGTGAGCAGCAGCCAAAATGCCGCGGGCTCTTTGCGCGGCTGCATCGCTGGTAACAGTGACTGCAAAAAAACATTCCACTGCGCCAAGCAAACAGCCGCCGGCCGAACTCTGCCCAGTTGAGGTTGTGGTTATGGAGGGCAGGAGGACAGGAGGGCAGAAGGGCAGAAGGGCGGCGGGGCAGATTGGAGGCCGCATTAAAATAAATAAAATCAAATAAAACGCTTATTGCACTGAGTGGGAGAGAGGTCGAGGTCGAGCGGTTATGGGGGAAAAGCGTAAAATATCTGGCAGTGTAGCGAATGATGTGACCATTACTGCACCGAAGAGGGGAAGCGAGACTGTACCTAGTGGTTATGGTCACATTAATAAATGCACATGCTTTGTTTCGAAAAGCCCAATATGTCGCTGAAAAGTCAAATGAAATGTATCCGTGTAACAGTTGCGCTTAGTTTTTACTTGACCTATGACACTCTGGATGGATGGATATTTTTTAATTAGAAGTAAATTAAAGCCTTGTGTTAACAGCTGTTCTTATTGTGAGCTATTTTACAAATAACTTGGGGATGTGGAAAATATATAAATCAACGTATGAATATATCATTATTAATATAGGTAAATATTTATTTGGTAATATTTTTAATAACTAAAAAATCGAATAAAGCCATGTTTTACAAATATTTTTTTTATATATTTTGATAGCTCGATATATCGATATATTTTTGGGGTGATAAATATTTTATTAATTTGATATGTTCAAAAGAAAAATGTATGCTATATTTTAAACATATTTTCACGACCCTAAACTCAACCTCTGAGACCTCTAATAAAAAATTTAAATTTTATATTTAGATTCTTGTTTATTTTTCATTCCATTCATTCCATTCAGTGGAATCGCCTGCATTCAATGTGTGAACATGAAATCACACTAGTAGATGCAACTTTTGTTGTCGCCTTGAATTGGTATCTGGTATATTTTCTTAGGTTTATCGATATATTCAGAAAATGCATACCTAAGCATCAAAAAGTTTCATCGCAAGTATCGTATCGTCATCTTGCTCGCACTTAGGCAAAAGCCTACCCTGTTGTGCGGCCAACTCTGTAGCGAAACTTCTAGCAAATGTCTGTAGCATTCGACAGTATGGAGGATGTACAACCTTAAAAACCAACGCCAAGTATTGTCTTGAAAGAATTCCAAAAGAAGCCAGATAAGCCCATTCAGTCAACATCTTTTTCCTGTAAAAAAACACCTTCCGCAGTCGTTCATTCGTCTCGAAGCAATTGTGAGAAATCAACCAGAAAAAATTTTCCATAACCTAATTTTTTCACCAGAAAATACACACAAACATATGTACATAGGTAAGGGGTACACAAATCCGTACATTTCTTAATTATTTTCGATTGAAGGTCGCGTGTGTGTGTGTTATTGTTTTCAGTGTCGTCGCCATGAGCAACCTGTCCAAGTTCAAGAAGATCGAGGATGCAGTACGCATCGGGGGCAAGGGTTCGGTGCGCCGCAAGTACAAGCGCACCCCGAACGCCGCGCCCTTGGAGGCGAAGCGTCTGCAGACCGCACTGGACAAGCTCTCGCTCCACCAGATGCCGGGCATCGAGCAGCTGGAACTCTCCATGGAGGACAAGTCCGAGCTGGTGATTCGCATGCCCATGTCCGTGCTGGGCGACAGGGGAAGTAACCTGCTCGTGTTCAGCGGCACGCCCAAGTATGTGCCTGCTCCCTACCAAAAGGAGCCGGGAACGCCATCGTCTCAGTCGCCGCCACCACCGCCACCGCCGTCACCGGCTCTACCCAAAACCAATCCCATCAAGAAGCCGAAGAAGTCACGGAACCGTGTCCGCTTGCGCAACAAGTGCGTCCGGGAGCTGCTCCTGTCAGGTGCTGGCGATGCCGGTGATGACCATGACCTGGGATCGGCTGATGATTTGTTGGACAGCCCGAGATACTTTAAGGACGGTGCAGGAGATGGCGATTCCGATAAAACCACGGTACCGTCGGACGGTTCAGACATGGATCAGACCGTTGTGGGTGACGATTTCATGTACGAGTTCGATGTGGGCGAGGAAAAGAATAGCGATGAGCCGCAAACCGGAAGCGATGAAAATGACAAGGATCAGGTCAATGGAGACGACTACAACCAGGACGATATTGACTACGAGAACGAGGACTTTCAGTTGACCCTCGACGACCTGCTGTCATGCCTGGAGGAGGACTAAGGAAACCCAGGCTAAGCCCCAAAATCTCACAAAATGATACGAATTTTCATATATTTCTTTACTTTTTTTACGCTTTTGTTTACCAAATTACCGAGTAAATAAAAAGGAACAAGACATATGTATGTAGAAATCGCGCCACGCCGAAATCTAATCCAATATACCAATATGCGTAACGCCTGGAATTATTCTCAATTTTAAACAACGCCTGTGGTCTGCCAAAGCAGTTCTTTTCATTTTCCTGCCGCCGCTCTTGGGGCACATTAAGGGCGAAATTCATACAAAATTAATTTAACAAGCGTTTAAGAGGAAGTGCCACGCCCCCCTCCCGCCGCCTCTGGGTTATCAGAATTTTGGAACTAACGTTCCGTGGCCGGGAGGGCGGCGCAAACTAATCTGGGCCTCGAAAATTGTACGAAATTAATCTGCACATAAATTAAGCATTAAAATTTAATATATTTGTTTATGGGGGCCTCAAAGTGCGAGCGAGCACAAGTGGGCGGTGGGCGGTGGGCGTTGGGCGGAGAGGTCGATGCTTGAGGTGGGCGTGCCGGAAGTGTGGAATATCTGGAACGTAGCATGTGCACATGCCATAGGTGTATGTGTGTGTGTGTGTGTGAGCTCTTAGTGGTAATAAATAAATAGCAAAAAGGTAATAAAACAGATAGCGAAAGAGGAAAACAAAGGCAAGAAGGGACTCGGAATGAGGAGTGACTCGACCATGAGATACCCGGTGCTCAATGCTTGGCCTACTTTGATTTTATTTCGAGTTTAATGTTTATTTTTTGAAGCTGCTGTGTGGACTGCTGGATTGCTACTTGCTCAGATGAATCCCTGAACTTTTGAGGGTCTAAAAGGCTTTAAAAGGAATCTGGCATTCCCTTTTTTGCACCAGAATTACTCGGTATGGCCAAAAGCACAGCTGGCAGAGTTGAACCATTGACTTGGTTTTTATTATACTTACTTTTAAAATTAATTTATCCAATATTTAGATTTATATATTAAGCAATAAATTATGAAAGAAAGGGAAAAGTTTCGGGAATTACCAAAAATAATTATAATAATTTGAATTAAATAATTTAATCATAAAAAATATATTTTTATACCAGTATTTACAACAAAAAGTAATAAGTATATAGAAAATATATAAAAAATTCCTTAAGGAATCTTATTTATAAAATATTTATCTCAATTTTTGGCTTCTTTCTTGCCATCCAAGTCGCCTTCTGCCAGCACTGGCTCTGCGAAAGGATCCGGAGCTGGTCTGCGGGAAATGAAACCTGCCAACTGGTCGACCATTATCGTATTAGCACATGCCACCAGTGATTATTATGAGGTGACCTCCTCCCATCCCGGCCACCGCCTCTGCTCCTTTGTTCTTTGTCTATGCATGCGTGTATAATTAATTTTGCACCCTTACCCGGCACACACATGTGTGTGTTACCCCACATGATCAGCACCCCGTGCCAGGTCCTGTTTGAAAAGCAGCGCGCTGGCGAGGAACAATAGATGGCCTGCGTATCCTTGGAGGAGGTGGTGCCAGGCCAGACCAGAGGGGATGATGCAAAAAGACTGAACGACTTTCAGCTACCATTAGGTCGCAACAATGCCCAGTCTAATTGGCCATAGTTGGGTCTCTTCTTGATCTGGATATGTCGATAGCTGGTCAATTTTTCAGGGTCTTCCCTGCAACAACAGGACCCTGCTCAGCTGGTTTCGTTTCGAAGGGAATAGGAGCACAAAGGAACTCCGATTTCAAACTAAATACTGAAAATAAAGGACCTTTCCTCTCAATGCGTAAAGCAACGATTTGATGAACTCGACGAATGAGCGGAATTGTCATTTCAATTTGATTACTATTGTCGAACATCGTCTACAATAATTCATAAAAGAATGGCTGGATGGAATCCGTGGTGCCCCCCGCGCCTGGGCGGAAGATGGATGAAGATGAATGGGCCATAAGAACATCTCATTAGGCTGAGTGAAAAATAGTCTCTCTTGGCAGGGAAAGTGCCACACCTACTCGAAACGGATCCGATCCGGGGTCGTAATTTGCTTTGTGCTGTTTGTCGCCATTTCTGTTTGGCTTCTAATGAAATACGCATTATTTGGCAACCGTCTGGCAGGCGAATTTAATATCTGGCTACAGGGATCCTTGGAGGCTCCTTGGCCGTGTCGAAGTCGTGGTCGTGGTCGCGTCGCCTTTCATCCGCAAACGATGCCATTCATTTTCAGTCACATGTGTGTGCCATCGCCATTCTGGATCTCGACATCGGGGACATTGTTCTGCGGTCGCAGGACCTGTCCTGTCGCCCGACTTAAGTGTTTATTAATATCGACTCGTGCGAACCCGGACATGTGTTGGCCCCAAATTGACTTTGCCGTTACTGATAAGGTTCCACACACCACACCCACCACACCCACCACACACACAGCCTGTAGTTATTGTAACAAGCCATTTGTGATTGTTATCCGAGTAACGAAGACAACAGCTGGACAGAAGGATGCCCCGTTCCCCGCTTGGAGCGTTTCTAAAGAAAACCTTTGCTCCATTATATTCCACATTAAATCGATTCAGTTCGACGGACTCGAAGTCGGAGTCCAGGTCCAGTGGGTGAACAATTGCCAACTGTATTTAAGTGCCAGGACCCTCGTGAAATGGCAATTACGAGCTGTGCTCCTCGAAGCCGGTCACGGGGTCAGCACTCCCTGCTTGAGTTCACCCTCGGCGAGGGCTCTTCAATTATGGTAATCTATTTTAAGGGCTCTTATATCAATATTTTCGGAATCTCTGGGAGTATGAGTTGCTCCTTGCAGCTTTCTGCATCGCTAGTTCTTCTTTTCTTTGCGCACAAAACTTTCCTTTTGCGAGGGCAGAAAAAAAGGGAATTCCCCTCGAGCGCCAACCTGGCCAAATGCTGCAGCAGGCTTTCAGGCCTTGGCAAGTCTCCACAGCAGCACAGAGACACAGAGACCTACACTCACGTTCCACTGGGTAATGTCTTTATTTTGGAAATTGCTTTGCTATTAAAACAAAATAAACGACGCGACGCGCAACTTATAAATTTTGTTTGAAAATCAAGTGAAATAAATGCAGTGGCAGAGGGAAATCTGGGGCGGAGTGGAGGCGAAATCAGAGAAGGAAGCCAGGCGAAAACAAAGGCGCAAGACAAATACACCGAAAAAATATATATATACTATATGTATGCCGGGTCTGGTAAAAGGGATGAGGGTCGGGGGCAATAAATTTAACTTTTAGCCGGGCTGGTGGTGTGTGGACCATAAATAGCAATGCAAAAGGATTGCTGGCTTCGGACTGGCTCTTTCGGCGGTTGCGACTTTTCACATTTTATTGCCAAGGTCCGGCACACACAAACACACACAAAAATGATGGCCAATTGTCGGCTGGGTGTCAGCTAATAACTGGGGGGGCGGGGCGGTGTGGAGCAGCTACAACCTCTTGCCCCATATATCAGGGGGCTTTTCCGTTTGATTGCTTGAGAAAATATCAGAGCACACATAGTGGTGCCCCCAATAATTGACATTGCTGTCTGAATGAAAATGTGTCAGAGCCCGCTGGCGGCAACCACCTCCGCCCGGCATTTTTCATTTTAATTTCCACATTAATTTTCAATTCAATTTCGCCGCTCATTGTCATCGATTGAAGGCAGCAGCTTGCCTCGGCTCCCTTTCTGCCCCTGCCGCCGAACTTGTCAGTGATGAATGCCTCGCCCGGGAAAAAGTTTCTCAATTATATCTGCTACCCAATCTGATTTTTATTTATTGCATATTTTCCCCCACGTTCCCCCCTCTCCGTCTGCCTTTTAATAACTGAAAAACTCTGATAATTTTGCCAGAAACTTTTGAGCTAATTAGGGGCAAGGGCGAGGGGCTCGGTCTCTTGTTCCTTTGATTTTTGTAAGTATTTTTGGCTTTCAGGTGTCCTGATAGGACAGTTATCCCTCAAAGGCTATTAGTGCCTGAATTTTGGTTAATTCTCGTACTTTCCTTGACTCCATTTCTGTGAGTGTTGGTTCCTAATCAGACTCCTCTTTCAGCTTAGAACAAAATTAACTTTGGCCACATATATGTATGTATGTACATACGCAGCACCTACATAGAAGAACCCCGGACCCGACCTCCGGCGAGGGAAGACCGAGCTAACAAATTGATAGCCAGACTTTTGCTCAGTCGACTTTTGCCTTGCACTCACAATGGCGGCGAAAGTTTTCATTATGCATGTGCGCCGAAAACTTGGCAAACAAAGAGGGTGGTCTGGTAGGGGGGGATGGGGCTGAAAGGGGGGTCCAAAAGTTTCCCAGGCGAAGCTTTGGCATAATTAAAATGTTTATGCGTTTAATTGCAAATGAATTCTGGGGCGAGAGAGAGCTGCCACGCACGCAATGACAATTGGTGTATCAAATTTCCCACTTGCCACGATGCGATTTCCCTTCCGAATTAAAAAGGATAATTGTTTTGGGTCTGCTCAAACGGAAAATTGTCTTTAAAATTTAATCAACGAGGCGGAGGCAACCGCATGTGGGGTGCGAGTGCGAGTGCGAGACCCAAGTGGAGCTGTGTCAATTTATGCCTCGCTACTTATGACATCGCCACTCGAGCGGCTCCTGACCACAACGAGCAGGTCCTGGAAGGGACAACTTAGTTAAGTGGCTCGCCGCAGAACCTGGCCTGGCCGAGACATTAAACAGCTTGATTACCTGCAAATTTCCAAATCAAATGCGTGCCAAAACCGCAGTCTCTGTTGAGACACTAAAAAGGGGTCAGAACGGTGTCAGTATCAGTCTTTTATATGCGGTGGCTAAGGAAATCGTTTAAACATGGAAAGCCATATTCGAGTGTATAGTTCTCAGGGGAAGGAGCAATTTACAGGAGCCAGATCCAGTGACAGCATGGAAATTGTGCGGTTAAGCTGGAGTGGAGGAGCAGGGAATTAGTGTGGCCCCCAGTGGCTTAGCTGGCAGGGACACACTGTGGTTGTCATCCGGTGGAAGCGCTTATGAAGTCCAGCTTCGCTTCCATTCTGAGGTTCCAGCTGTTTATAGCCACATTTTTTGAGCCTTCCATGTCAGTGCCTAGGCAGAGAGTTCGGTAACCAATAATTAATTCAGCTGGAGCAGGAGCAGGGCTGCTGCTCAACATGGAAGATGTAATTTTTCCTCCTTGTCCCAGGAGGTGCCGCTTCTGCTCACTTACTTGCTGCTTTACATTTGAATAGCTCGGCAAGTCTCCAATCAGTCTTGCCTTGAGACATTCTTCTAGTTCATTTAATGCAATTTGCTGTCATCGTCACCCAATGAACTCTCCCAGCTCTCCCAGCTCTCCAGGCCCCACCTCCTCGCCACGATAGGATCTGTATTGTCCTGCCCAGCTCCCAGGTGGGCCTGTCTCCGTGCCCCGTCCCTCGGCTGCTGTCTTATAAGACCCTGTTATCTTTCAGCTGCAACAAGCCAAACAACCAAATAAGCAAACCACCAGACACAACGGCAGATACAGATATTTGGTTGTGTTCCTTGTAAGGTTGTGTCCTGTGCTTGTTTGTGTGTGTGTTGCAAGGACGAAAACACCTGCCCGTTGAAGGGAGACAAGAAAGAGGCTGGCAATAAAAGTTGTAGCGACCAGCAATACCCTGGGCAACTTGAGTTTTTTTAAGGAAATTTGGGTGTCAATAGATGCCTAAAACCAGGGATATAAATACCCTGATGATATATATTTTTTAAGCAAATCTCACCTTTGCCTTGAGCCTAATATACCCCTGAACTCTATGAACCCTGGGCTCGAACAAGATAAAGCAAACGTCTTGAAATGACTTCATCCCCGGGGACTTTTCGACAGCGCCAAAAATTTGTTTACGCTTTTTGTTGCTACTGTTTTAATGCAGAACCAGGACAAGGACCAGGACGAGGGTGAGGATGAGGATGAGGGCGAGGACACGGACCTGGGCCAAAGAATAATTATATTCCTGGTCGGCGGCTCATCTGACAAGAGAAGAAAGTTTTGCGCCATGCCGAAGGCTGAGCAAACAAAGAGCCCGGCAAATAGAATATGGAAATATCATTTAAAATGCGCTTAATGGGCGGCTCCCAAATGAGTTCGTCCTTTAAGCGGTTCTCCTTCTTTTTAGTTGGCAAGTGGAAAAGCTAATATGGCAAATATTTGATGTCTGTTTGTTTCTGTCCTCCATTTGCAGGTGGAAAGCGCGAGCAAGCGAACCCAAGACGAACGTTGGCCCGGAGGAAGGAGCGCGAGAAGGTGCAGCCAGAATTAACACAAAGGTAAATTTGCCCTCGAAACTTTTGGTTGGGTGGATGGGTGGTGTGTCCACACTAAGCACACCGAGCACTCAAGGCCCCACAAAACTGTCATGCACTTCAGCGATGATCCGGCTAAGCCACTTATTTTAGTTTTAGGCCAAGTTGGGAAGGCCAAGGGAGCCGGTGGCGAGTCGAAAATGCAATACCCTTCGATGGCAGATAATATCCTTGAATGTTGTACCTATTTATATATAAAATAGATTAGTTATAATATACCCAAGGGTCGCAGCAGCTATTTGTAATGGGAAATAAGTAGAAATAGCTACCTTAAAGCCAACCCTAGGACACGGCAGAGTACATTTTTTATATACTTTATACTATATTCGAGCAGGCTCTCCTCTCAGGTTCTCGGGTTCCCTGGTTCATCCCCGGCTCCCGGATCCTTTATTCCTGCACACTATCTAGTCAGTCAGAGGCGAGTCGAGATTCAGACGCTTAACGAGCTACACTTCGCGATGGAAAAACTACTTTTCCGCCTGCCCTTCGCCCTCTTCCGCTCTCTCTCTCTCTCGTCCGCAGTTTCCCTGCTTATACCTTCTGTATGCTAAGTGAAATTTAATGCTGTGGAAAATTGTAAGATTTCAGGACTAATATTTATTTTAATATTTTTATGCCGAGCTGGAGCCGAGCTGCGAGAGGAGTTCTCTCTGGCTGCCTGTCTCTGGCCCTCGCTGTGTGCGCAATAATTTAATTTGCAATTTCCCATTGCTGACCGAAATTAACACACACACACAGGAAACATAAACGTGGCCCATATATGAAATTAGTTTTTCGGTTAGCTTCTATTTTTGTTCGAGTGTGTGTGTGTGTGTGTGTGTGTCTGTGGGCAAATCCAAATTGCGAAATGATATTACCACAATATTACAGCTAGTTTTTCATTATTGCCCAAGTGGCTGGGGCACGTGTGGAAGACATAAAATACACAAACATAAATGCTCAAATGATCGCCCGGGAAAAGCGCCGCAAATTTAAACAAACAGCCAAACGTTTTTCGGTGCCAGTCGGGTTTTTCCAAATTGGCTCTCCTCCCGGTTGCCGCGGAAGCCATTCGCTTATGAAATTCTGGGCGGCAAATGGAGATGGCTAATGGCCCGTGGAAACGTGCCTGACTGCGCTGATTTGATGGGAATGAGGTTGGGTCTCGGGGATTTCCCCAACCAGGCAAACAGTTTTACGAATCTGAACGGTTTCTATCTCAGCTTCGGCCAGAATGTTGCCTTCTTTTAAATCAAGTGCAGGGAATCGGAGCCCCCTCGGCCTGCACCTTCAACAAGTCGCCAAAACGCCAAAATCCAATTTGCCACTAAGAAAATTCCATTAAGCCGGCTGCCTTTGCATGCACTTACTTCACTTTCGCCTCTCATCGGGTTCATTAGGGCTAGCCGGGCACAATAGCCACTGCCACTGGCACTGCTCCTGCTCCTGTCCCTGCCCCCGCTACTGGCACTGCTCCTGCTCCTGCTCTGGCGCAAATTGCAAGGTGCATGATGCATTTTATGTACATATGCATTACGTATACGCCGTGTAGTCGCGATGCAATCACGCCGAAAATTCGTTTCCATATATTACACAAACACAGCGACACGCGATGTAGGCGTACACTCAGAGAAGCGTGTAGTATTTAACTTGGCTTGTTTTGTACTGGTGCTACATAGAAGCAATTACTTGTAAGTGTTCCTTTATGAATAGCAGGAGATGAGCTCCTTGAACTGAGGCCTGTTCTGTCTAGGATTAGGAAGCTGGCAAAATGTTCTTCCTAGTCCTAGGATGATCTGTTCGGGATTACAAATCTAAAAGAGGGCTGGTTTTGCTGCAAGATAAATAAATAAAATATTATATAATATATTTAAAGCCTCTTAAAAGTGTCATTAAAAGAAAAGAAAAGATTACCTTTGAAACGATTTAAAAAACAGCGAATCATCCAAGATAAAAGTAATTAAGTTAAATTTCTAATATGCTCTGTTCTACCTGTTCTATAAAATATAGAACATATTTTTAGTAAAAATATCCTATAATAAAAAACAACAAGCCAAGTTCGGCACTTAATCAAGGAATCAAGGAGCGATCTGTTCGCGCAGTTAGCTTTCTTTTATATTTTAAGCCAAGGTTTCTAAACACGATCGCTGCTATAATAATTTTGGCGTTGACTTACCCGCAGTAAAGGACACTCTGTTGCCTTCCACCTTCACACAGCTTCGATTGCAGAGAGTCATGGTGATTTTCCACGATTATGATAAGAACTTGCACATTTTCAGCGAAAGAGCGCTTTTCGGAAGCCATCCAGAGATCCGGAGATGCACACGTAAAAAAAAAGGCTTGTATGAGAGCGCGCACACTGCGAGCTGAGCTTCGCTCTAAGCTGCGCCTTCCGACGCTGACCCTCTCTCTCTCTCTGTCTCGATCAACCGCTCTCTCTGGCTACCTATAAATAGAGGCACCGCTGCCGCGCAGCCTCAGTCAGTGCGCGCCTCCCATCGAGAGTGGGAGGGAGAGTGGGAGGCAGATCTACCTCTCTCTCTCTCTCGATCAACCTCCCTCTCTCTGTCGATAAGCCTCTCTCCGTCTGGTACCTATAAATAGAGGCCCCTCTGCCGCCGCAGCCTCAGTCAGTGCGCGCCCCCTCGTGTTCACATGTGACGTGTGCACCTCCGCATCTCCGGATGACTTCCGGAAAAGCGTTCTTTCGCTGCGAAAGTGCAAGGTAATATCATAATCGTGAAAAATCTCCAAGCCTCTCTCCAATCGAAGGAATTAGTCATCGATGAATCCCAGCCAAGTCTGCTGTGTGGGGATGGAAGGCAACAGTGTGTCCTTTACTGCGGGTAAGTCAGAGCCAAAACTATAACTTTATATAAACAAGAAACTATGAATTCGGTTGGCCAGTAGACTATCAAAAACAAAAGTAATTGCGTTCTTTTTTTTATAAATACTTACCTCTAAAATTCCCCTTTTTAAATCAAAGATTAGGAACCCAGAAATAAGTGTAGAATTTCTCTAAGTGCAGGCCTTAGTGCATACACCCATATACTATAATACAAAGGCTGGGGAGCGGCATGCACCGAGGGGGGGTAAAATGCTTTTGATTGTTTGGCCATGGCAGTTATTTATATTTTGGTATTGAAGAGGGAGTTGGTGGCTAAAAGGCAAAGGGTGCCTTCTGTGTGGGCAGCGCTGTTTTTCGCCATGAAAGTGTCTCCTTCCTCGGTCCAGTCCTCTCTCCTTTCAGCTACTGCAAATCCCAGCTCCCGTTCTTCCTGCTCTTCCTTTGGGCTATTTGGTTGGGTAGTGTTTCGCTCAGTGTAGATAGCTGAAAATTCCAATTTTTGTTGCCGTTTGTATTCTGTGTATGTGTGTGTGTGTGTGTGCGTGTGCGTGAGTATTTGGGTTGCCTGCATTTTAGCTGCTCGCTTTTGGCGAGTTTATAACATTTTGGCCTGCTGTTGTTATTCTGTTTTTTTTTTGGAAAATTGGTTTACAGGCCGACAGAGGCAATAACCGAAGGCCTGGTAAAGGGGAGTTACCATTCCGGTTCGGTCTTGATCTTCACCATTTAGAAATTCTTCACGGGCTGAGGAGTTGCAAGCCCAGGTTTTTTAGTAGTTTTTGCCTGCTGGCGCGAAGGTTTGGAGATTTTCCGAAGATTTCCACGCTTCAAGGAGGCCTTGGAGGCCTTGGCTGCAACCTTAGTCTGTGGCTG
>JAEIIL010025057.1:0-11389 GCA_018905715.1 Drosophila lini | reverse complement strand
GGCGGTGTACTGGACGGTCCTCTTGTAGCCATCGGCATCGATCAGGGAGTACTCGCCGCGCACAACGTCTCCGTCGCGCTCCTCCACCTGGCTCTTGGAGTCACCGGACAGAGAGTCCTGGACATCGTAGGCGTACTTGTACTGGGGATGGGGATCGTACTCCTCGGCAGCCTTGGCCAGGACGGGCTGGGCATGGGCCACGGCCACAGGTGCGTGGGCGTAGGTGGCCACAGCGGGAGCGGCGTGGTACACCTGGGCGGCGGGCAGAACACCGGCGTTGGCGGCGGCGATCAGGGCGAAGAGAGCGATGAACTGAAAGGAGAACCCGAGTTAGGAGCTGGTTCTTGGCCCGTATCTATATCCTTGGAGCATACCTTGAATGCCATTTTGATTTGTTTGGTTTGGTTAGTGGAGCTGCTGCTGCTGCTGTTGGTTGCTGAGAGGCGAAGTGAACTGTGAGGGCTACTGGGCCAGCACTCCGCTTATATACGGAGATGGAGCGATCTCTGCGCTGCTTGGCCACGCTCTTGGCGTAATTAGTGCAATTCACTTATGCTAAGTAAACGTGTGTGCAGAGGGAAATGCGTAGCATTGAAGCCGTGCTCAATCTTTGTATCTTTGCGGTTTGTCATCCAAATAAATTCAATTTATCCAAGAGATACGAAAAGCGTGCGCACTGTCATTTCTACCGTTGGCCCAAACCAGTTTTGGTTCACGAAACGGTTAATTAATTTATAGGTAAGTAGTTTAAATGGGATTTAATCAAAAGGGGCAGGGAATAGTTTGGCTTGTAATGAAGGCAAATATTGATGATATTATATTTATTATAATATAATAACTAGAAAAATTATTATCACTATTATTTTTTTATAAAATATATAAGCTATGAACCTTATGTTAAATATAGATTGAGTCTTAGGATTCATTGCTTAAGAGCTTCTATTATTATTTTTTCTAATCATAACACCCACACTTCTCAGAATTAGGTAATTAAAATTGGCCTGGTGTAATCGATCGAGTGCAGCTGGAGATTCCAATCGAAGTCTTCCAAATGGACAGAACCGAAGAAGGTGCGTGACAATTTTTACAAGCCCCCCAGCGCCGTTCGAGGTGAAGCGCCAAAAATGAATTCCAATTAGGTGTCATCAATGTCGCCGAGTAGCGTATAAAATCGAATGGCCCACACCGGGTCAGACATTCAGTGTTTGGCTTTAGCCCAAGACAGCAACAGTTAATCAAAATCAACTAACCAACAATGGCCCTTAAGGTTAGTCGCAGGATTAAGGCTGCTAAGGATTACCAGTGCAATTAATAACAAAAAGTTATTAAATCAGAAATTCCTGCAAAATCCAGCTCTTATACTTATTTATTTATTTAATTGAATATTCCCACAGATCGTGATCGCTTTGGCTCTCTTCGCCGTGGCCCATGGAGCCGTGCTGAGAACCGCTGCCCCGGTGGCAGTGGCTGCCGCTCCCGTTCCCGTCCTGGCCAAGACCGTTGAGCTGGAGGAGGTGGATCCGCATCCACAGTACTCCTATAGTTACGACGTGCAGGACACCCTCTCCGGCGACAACAAGGGACATGTGGAGGAGCGTGACGGAGACGTGGTCCGCGGCGAGTACTCCCTGATCGATGCCGATGGCTTCAAGCGCACCGTTACCTACACCGCCGATCCCGTTAACGGATTCAACGCTGTCGTCCGCCGTGAACCCCTTGCCGCCGTGGTGGCCGCCGAGCCCGTGGTGAAGGTTGCCGCTCCACTGGTCAAGGCCGCCGCCCCCGTGGCCCTCGCTGCCCCAGCGCCAGCAGTCGCGATCCCAGCTCCCATCGTCCGGTCTGCTCCTCTGGCTGTTTCCACGCCCTTCGTCCGATCTGCTCCCCTCGCAGTGGCTGCTCCCGTGATCAAGTCAGCTCCTCTGGCCCTGACCACTCCTCTTGTCCGCTCTGTTCCTTTGGCGGTGGCTGCACCCGCTCCAGTACTGCGCACTGCTGCCTACACCGCGCCCCTGCGTTATACCGCCCCTGCCTACACCGTCGCCAACTTGTAAACTGATGCGACCGGAATGAGGACCACTCTGTTGTTTTGTTTCTATGATAATAAAATGTGATTTGTTATGTTTAAATGGTCTGAGTTTGCTTGGGATTAAAACAAACTTAGTTTGATTCCTAGTAAGAGAAAAATTAAGTAATTCTTGAATTTACAAATCCTTTAATAATGCTTTCCATTAAAACAGTATCCATAAGTTACCCATTCATTCTTGCAAACATCTTTAAATACCACAAGTCATGGGCGTAGGTCAGTTTCAGTCCAGTGTAGTTTCTAATCCCTGCGAGTTCCCACCCAAGAGACCGATCCGGTAACATGATATCGCTCTCAAGGCAGAATAGTGAAAGCGGCCGATCCGCGAATAGCCCGCGGAGGAACACACAGATCCGAAATCTGAGGGTCTCTCCTACGACATTAAGCCGCACCACATTTGCATGTGTCCGCGGATTGCATAAATGGATCTCGTGCCCATGGCGTGGGCAGTTGTAATTGCCTCGTTTCCAGTCGATAAATTAATAAGGTAAATAGCGAGGCAACAATACCAGCAATAATAAATAGTAAAAAAGTGTAAAAAAGCGATATGAAAAGTGACAAAAATGATTTTGCCAGCAGCGAATTAATCAATTTCCATTCGTTGTTCGCATTTTGCTTTTGGCCCCTTTGAGTGGGTATAAAAAGCAGTGCTCGGGCCGGAGTAAATCATTCCACAGCCTCTCTGTCTTCGCAGCAGTTAACGGATAACCAGCAAGCCCCCTTCCAAGCCCAGAGCCATGGCCTTCAAGGTGAGAGATCCGCAGGAGATTGCCACATCCTTGTCCTAACTGATCCACTTTCTTCCCCAGTTCTTCGCTGTTCTCGCCCTCGTTGCGGCCGTCAGTGCAGGAGTTCTTCCTGTCCAGCAGGTGTACCATGCCGCCCCAGCCCCTGCTGCTGTGGCCTATGCCCACGCCCCCGTGGCCGTGGCCCATGCCCAGCCGGTCCTGACCAAGGCCACCGAGGAGTACGACCCCCATCCTCAGTACAAGTACGCCTACGACGTCCAGGACTCTCTGTCCGGTGACTCCAAGAGCCAGGTGGAGGAGCGTGATGGCGACGTGGTCCATGGCGAGTACTCTCTGATCGATGCCGATGGCTACAAGAGGGTGGTTCAGTACACCTCTGATCCCGTCAACGGATTCAACGCCGTCGTCAACCGCATTCCCCTGGAGCATGTGAAGACTGTGGTGAAGACCGTGGCTCCCGTGGCTGTCCCCGTTGCTGCTGCCCCACTGCCAGTGGCCTACCACCAGCACCACTAAGTGTGGATCTTGTTCCGATTTGTGGCCACTGTTGTAGATCAATAAATTGTTGAATATTTGTAAGCTCATAGAAACTAAAGTACATTTTTATTGGGTGGTAATTAAAGAGTTAATTAAACGTAGGTACAAGAATCCTGCGTTTAAAAAGACATTCGTGTAATAAGCTGTTCAACCTTCGCATTAAAAAGTTAAGAGTAAAACACCAGCCAGAAAAACACCAAATAAACAAGCTATAGTAAGTGGGCAGCCGAAGGGGAGTTGCCCTAATCCCACCCAATAAAAGTCAATGGAAGTGATTATTTGGCATTGCCTTGGCTCTTCCTTACGGCCTCTTAGCCATATGCATTTTGTAATCAATTTTCTGGCAGTAATAACTCATTAAAACCCCAAATTGATCAGGCGTTCGCGTCCGACCCATTTTACACCAATCAACGAAAATTGAGGCAGACATCCGATCGGAACGAAAACGCATCGATCGGAACATTTCAATGAAAACATCTGCGTCGAAGGCTTATTGAATTTAATGCATGTAATGCGCCCGGCTCTTGGAAACCAGTTAAGGTCACTTAAGTTGCAGCTTTGGCTTGGCCAGAAACCTTTCGCCAAGTCTGCGTCTTTTTTTTCGTATTTTTCGGGCCTGCCTGAGAATGATTTACGCGACATTATTGGGTCCCGAATCGTTTTCCTTATCTGGCCGCCTTTCCAACGCGGACAAGTGCAAATATGCCAAGGTACTTTAAAGTAAACACCGGACAACAGACAACGGACAGCGAGGGTTAAGGTCAAAGTCAGTTGGCATTGTTAATTACCGTTGCAGCGAATGGACTCCGCTACCCATTTCCATTCCCATGTTTAGCATGTAAGTACACAGCCCCAAAGATCCACGGCAACAATTCAGATTTTTAATGCCAGTGCGCATGCGCAACTCGCGGCGAGGCCCATAAACTTAACCAGGCGAATTACATTAAAGCTCGTGTCGCATTGAAAATCAGACTGGCCGAACGACCGCCGCACTTAAGCCCTGTTTGGACCAGCTCCGTGAATGAGTAAACAGCTTTTGGGGGGTTTTCCTTACACTCAAATAAATAAATTTGAATAGTTGCCACTAGGAACTGGGATTGGGAGTACTGTTCAATTATAATAAAACTTATATATTTTACACAAAACAAACTTTTTCATAATTTGTTAAAACATGTTCAATATTAAATTAAGCTTATGAAAAAATTTTTCCAGTGTGATGTAAATGCTTCTGGCATTGCCTTTACGGTTTTGTCGCACATTTCGTGCGTTCTTGGACGTGTTGGACTGCGGTTTTGCTGTCCCATTACGCGGATATAACTTCATTGTGTCTTTCTGTGACGGTAAGTGTTATTTTGTCAGTAGTTGTCGCTTTCCGTAAATTCTTTCTTTTGGTCTGACCTTGAAAACGGTCGTGGGAGAGTGAAAGTGAATTACATTTTCTGTTTTTATAAACAAAGAAATAATTATATGTTCATGACACTTGCTTTTCCTGGCTGATGTTGATGAATATCAATTGTGTGAAATTTAAATTAAAGAGATAAATAAAAGCGAACAATTAGGGAGCTATAAATTAACTTAAAAGGTAAAAAAATAAAAATGGTTTTGCTAATTATCATATTAATTTTAGGATGCCTTAATTCTGTCTGTATAAACAATTAGTTATTTTTATTATTTAGATTAATATATTTTAATAATTTAATTAAATCGACAATTGGACATTATTTTAAAGTTCAGGTAAATATTTTCTTCAGATAAAAATTATCTTAAAGCAATTGTTAAAAGAAACTATTTGAAAGTTCATGTTTATTGGACAAACTTCTATGTGAGATACTAAAGTATATATACAGTACTTTTCGATGTAAAAATTAATAATCCAATTTTAAGCAAAAAGTATTCCCGGCTCCTTGTAAGATCCGCCCAAATGAAAGCAACATTATAATTTCCATTCAATTAGATCACATCCTTTTATTCAATAACAACTAACGGCAATGTTCGGGTCGTGGTCACCTATTAGTGAGGTCATTAATAGGCGTACGAGATAAGGGGCGAGGCGAACTGGGTCTTGACGATGGCAGGTCCAGCAGCGACCAGAGGGGCAGCGGCCTTGACAATTGGCGCCGGGGCAGCAGCGTAGGCCAGAGGAGCTGGGGCAGCGGCGTAGGCCAGAGGAGCGGGAGCAGCGGCGTAGGCGGCGGTCAGAGGGGCGGCACGGACAATCGGGGCGGCAACGGGAGCGGCGACAGCGGCACGGACAACTGGAGCGGGGGCGGCAACCACGGCAGCGGGGGCAGCAGCAACGGCGGCCACCAGAGGCTCACGGCGGACAACAGCGTTGAATCCATTGATGGGATCGGCGGTGTAGTCCACGATGCGGCGATAACCATCAGCGTCGTTCAGCGAGTACTGGCCCTGGACAATGTCACCGTCGCGGCTCTCCACCTGGGTCTTCGAATCGCCAGAGATGGCGTCCTTAACATCATAGCCGTAGGTGTACTGAGGATGGGGGTCGTACTCCTCCACCTGGGCAACGGCGGCCAAGGGAGCGGCGGCGGGAATGATGCCAGCGCTGGCCACAGCAATGCAGGCGGCGAAAAGGATGGTGAACTGCAATGAGCAAACAAATTAATAATCATTAATATACCTTATACTTTATCAATAGAAGAAATAATTTGAAGAGGTATAATATGATCCGTATGTGAGCAGTTCGCATAATTTCGTCAATATCATATTGATCACTAGAGTGTCTAGTTTACAGGATACTATTATAAAATATTGTTTAAATATTGTCCTTGATCAATTTCAGTTGATCTTGTATCGATTTATTTTAATTTTCCTCTGTGTATTTGCACTTGTCACTTGGTTTGCACTTGAGAACTTAGTCCTTACTTTGAATGCCATTGTTGGGTGTTTGGGTTTGGATTGGCTGCTCTAGATACCGTAATTGGTGTTGAACTGATTTGAACAGCGTCCAACTGGGGCTTTTATACCACCTCGATGGCACTTGGCCCGCGTTCGATGTCAGCGGCGTGCACTTGCGTCACAAAATCGCGCCGACCATATCAAAATGCGAGACGCTCAAGACTAGAAGCGGGGGAAGACTTGGGGACAAGGCTGAGCGGTGACAAAGCCGCGGCGAGCATAATGCCTTCTTGATTGAATCGCACCTGAGCGGGCAGCCGAATTAATATTGGCCTCAGAAGTCGCATACCCGAACGTGCAGTCGTGGTAGCCCCTATCTTCCCCATCCCGAAAATCGATCCACTATAATGATGATCGCTAAGGCGCTTTCGAAAAATGCCAGCGCACTAATGGCAGCCATATCGTATGCAGGGCATGCGCAAATGCATAACAACGGTTTTTCAAATCGACTCTGCACTTTGCAAGCTCACCTATTTCGATTCCGATTAACCATAACTCGTCGCGACCTTAAGCGTTTTTTTCGGTGTCGCTGTCGCTCCAGTTGAACGCTAATTGGATTTCAAGCTCTGGTTTATTGTGGCCACCGCACTTCCGAATGACCACCCAACAAAGAGAAGTCATTGCTGTCCACCTTTTGAGGAATTCTAGCTGATCTGTCAAGCCAAATGGAATTAAGCAGCGAGTACCGGGTATCTCAGAGTCAGGTGACAAGGGTTTATTACCTTCTTACATGTTTCTTTCGGGAATTATTATTGCTAGTTTTGAGTTTCCGTAATGCTGTTATTACGGCTTAAATAAATACATTTTATGCTATGTCTTGTAGAAAAAACTACATTTAAATGGTCTTTCCGGAAGATAAAATGCTTAGATCTTTAAGCATTTTATCTTCCGGATGAGTATTTCTCAATATTGAATTTATAACAAAACAAACTATATTTAATTAGAATTTTACTTTATTGAATTACAGTCATAGTTAACGGAATGCTGCCCCTAAAAAACGTAGGAAATGGCATGGGGATGGTGTCCATGGTGCAGGGAGCTCTTCAGCAGAGGCACGTGATGCGAGACAATGGCGTGTGTGGGAGCGGCATGATGCAGCACATGATGGGTCACGGGAGCATGGTGTATCACTGGAGCATAGGATCGATGCACCACGGCGGATGCCTGGGAGAGGGGCTTAAGGGCAGGCAGCTTCTTCAGTGGCTTCTGCTGGAACTGAACCTTTGGGGCCACCGATGCTGACAACGGCTTCACCACCAGGCCGGCACTAGAGAGTGGCTCTCGCCGCACCACCGCATTGAAGCCATGCACATCGTCGGCGGTGTACTCCACGGTCCGTCTGTAGCCATCGGCATCATTCACGGAATACTGGCCCTGGACCACATCTCCATCCCGGGACTCCGATTGGGACTTGACATCTCCAGTCTCCGAGTCCTGAACATCGTAGCCGAAGGAGTAGCGCGGATGGGAGTCAAAGGTGGCATCGCTTTCCGAAGATTTCACGGGCAGTAAACCCGCTTGAGCCAAGGCTAAAAAGGCCACAAAAATTGTAATCTGTAAAGGATAACACGTTATCAGTAATATATTTCCTGCAAAGGGATCACTTTAATGCTCACTTTGCTCAACATGATTGTGCGATTCTCGAGTAAGGTTTGCTCCTGTCGGTATCTGACTTTACACAAATTCACTTCACCTGGGACCTCTGTTTATATAGGGAACTGGCTGCCGATTGACCCAATGCCACAGTGGCCTGCATTTGCCTCGGGATCTGGATCTGGGTCCCTGCAAGGTCATCGGAGCGGCATGGACCTCCCGTCCAGTCTCGCTCTAGACCGCCTAATTGGAGTTGAGTTTGCCGATGCCCCAACAAGTTTATCAGGCAATCGACAGGTTTTCAGGCAGCTTTTGGGCTGCTGCTTGGCCCTACAGCTCCTTACATTTTATAGCGCTGTCATTCCGAGCTAAGATTCGTTAACGCTTGAGAGGAATTCTGATTAATGGTGTTGCGCACTTAACTTTTTAACAGCTAATGGAAAGTTTTAAAAAATTATTAAGCTAATACATACAATTAATTAGTATCTAATTTTCAAAACTTGTACCACAGGCAATATATTAATAATTTCACAGAAAGTAGTATTATAAAAATAAAAACTTTAAAAATTCTAATTTTAATTAAAACAAATAAATTAGTAGAAAATAGGTTAAGAATATAATGTTTTTAGCTGAGTCCTTAAGTTTGATTTTATTGTTTGTCAGAATTAAGTATTGGTAAGAAAAATACTTTTATCGCCTTGTAGATATTTAATACGATTACAATAAAACCTTATCATATGCATAAAACCTTAATTTAAGATAAATATTAATTTTGTTTAATTATTATTTAAATTTATTTTTTACATTGCGATCGATTACGCCCTCTAGCGACACGATCGTTAGTGTCTATATCTTCCGACGTCGTGCGCTGGCGGCGTCACTTTTATAAATTATCTAAACTTTTAAAATATGTTTATTTGATTAAAAAATTAATTATAGTATATGCAATATTATATTAGTTTATCTAGATTGTCTGAGTATATAATTAAAGTTGTCTATAGACCTCTTTGGACATGTGGTGTTCGAATATTTAACGCTAGCCGCCGAAAAGTATACTGCCAAACAAGTTGGATGAACTTGTTTCTCTTCAGCGAAAAACAGCTTAAGTTAATTTTTAACAAAAACATCTAAGATTTAAAATATCTATATATATATTAAAGTGATTACAAAATTAATTATATTACTTACATGTGATTCACAGAGATTGGCTTTCAGGCAAAGCTATAATTATCTTAAAAGAAATTTAACAATTTAATACAGTTTTACTGCAAAAAAATCAATATACCAGTCACTTAAAAATACACAAAATAAAATACTTTTGCTACAGCATATATATTTACGTTAAGCTTGAACTTATTACTATATACACACTTTACCTATTCCGTAATAACTAATACCAATACTAATTTCTAATGCCAGTCTTACTCTTACCAAAAATTGTCCAACAACTTTGGGCCACCTTTTCCCCGTGGCCTGCCAATCAACAATAAAAACCGGTGCCATGGCAATTATTTCCAACCTCCTGTGCAGCTGCCTTCTGCAGGAGTCCCAGTTTGGCAAGGGAAACAAGGAAAGACTGTTATTTTATACGGGATATTTGGGAATCGGGGGCTGTTCTATGGAAGTCCGCTGCGATTGGCTCGCTTCAGTTGCTCAGCGGATAATGGGAGTGTGCAGAGAGTCGTCCCGCTCTAACTTTATCCGATTCTAAAATGAACGAATCTCGAACTGTCGGATTTGTCTTTATGCCGGGATGTTTAATGTTTTTGCATAATTTTGCATCTTTAGCAGTCAAGGTCGTTGACGAGTCTGTCGACATTGTTTTTGGTGATTTGAATTACACGAAATATTAAAGCAATATTTATGTAATTGACAAGACATGTTAGAATTATAAATGTCTTTCTGGGTTTATTTTTAATTGTTCTCCATAAAATAAATAAACAAAAATTGGAAAAGATACTCGCTTTTATAATTAAATTAATGAATTTCACAGTCCTTTATAAATAATAGGTTGTCCAACTTAAAATATACTGCTGTTGAGCTTTTTATGAAATCAAAAAGAAAACCCAGAATACAAATTACTGATAAATACCTGGAAAGCGGACTTCTCAAATGTAGTCACCAGATCTTAAGTTATTTTTATATCCAGAATTCAAAATTTGCAATGCAGTCTAGGAACTCTTTCATCAACGGCTGAGTCGATCTAGCCAAATAAAATAATTAAAAGATTATAATTATGCTATTAATAATGTTAGAACTGTTCTGCCGTGAGGAACAAAAATTATTTAAAATAATTTAATATATATTAAAGTTTTCGTTATTTATCTGAAAATTTAAAAATATACATAAAACATATATATTTGTAGTTAAACTTAATAAAGACAAGTTCTTAGAATAAGAGACAATATGGGAAAATTAATATGCACTCTCAAAATTAGTCAAAAAACCGCCACAAGGAGTTTTGGTTGAGGAATTTCTTTAAGCCTGAATAAAATTGGGCCGTCGCCAATTACAGGAATCAATCAAGAAAATATCCAAGGAATCCCGCTGAAAGGGGTTTAGGAATTAGCCCAAAAACGGACATGTGATGAATTCGGCAACTAATTGGAGGTGGAGTCTTAAAATCGTATTCATAAACATAATGAGCTTGCCCAATTACATATTCAATTAAAGCGGCGACGGGCTAACTGGCAGCGCTTCGCCACCATTCAACAGGCATCCGTCGCCGTCTCACCCGAACTCGATAAGTGGGTTCGATTAATTAATCATTACAGAAGCGAACAAAACGCTAAAGTCAAAAGCTGCACAAGACCATAAATTAAAAAATGGCACAAATATCGATTTACCAAAAAAAAAAAATTACAAAGGAAACCCGAAAAGTACCGCCAAGTTTTGTTCTTGGAGCGGTGACAGTCGGCGCCGGGCAATCCATCAATTTGGTGCAGTGCCAATTACGCCAGTTACTCGTCACGTCACGTCTCGGACACCGGCGGACAATGGACACCGGACAGCGGATAACAAAACACCGGACAGATAGGAGCTGCCGTGTGGAGACCCCCAAAAAAATCGAATCGAATCAGCGTAAATCGAAAGACGGTTTCTGGAGCTGTAACTGCGGCGGCGCCCATCAACTTGGCGTCAGCTTGTGTCCAGTTTTCGGCCATTTCGGTCGATGGTAACTCACTCGACGGCCCTCGGAACAGCCCGAGACGTCATCTAGCCCATATATCTTACTTCCGACATTTCCACGGCGCTAAGCAGACATTAATGGCGCGACTTACAAATCCCCCGAAAGTCATTATTGGAGGTGCATCGAGCACTCGACTAGACATATGCACTCATGGGTGGGAAATGCTCCTATTTGATTTCAAACTGATATGAGTTAAGTTGATCTTATCAGACATTGGGAAAACGTATTAATTGGGTTATTCTATTACCCTAATAAAGGATGGATTTTTATAATTTTAATAAATGTTAATAAACATATGTACATGTTTTTAATATGTAT
>JAEIIL010025056.1:0-13791 GCA_018905715.1 Drosophila lini | reverse complement strand
CGATTCGACGAAGCATAACCTTAACGTAGGAAAAATAAGCATGACCGTCTAGGGTTAATTAATCTATAGTTTTTGTGTACTGTAACTATATCTTATAAGGGTATTACAACTTATAGCGTCTAATTTCTTTAATAAAAAATAAAATTTATGTCAAATTCATTAACTATTTTTGCTTTAAATTGTAGAACAATTTAATGATAAGGGATTGGGATGATTGGGATTTTTAAGAATATTGCATTATATTCTTATAAATCGCAAGTTAATAATAACATTTTTATACAATTTAAGGCAAAAATAGTTAAAGAAAGACATTTGATTTAAATTTTATCTGAAATTTTCTATTTATCCTGACTTGAGCCAGGTAAAATTAAATTAATGTATGTTTTGTACGGAAAAATTTATTTTTCTGCAAATATTGTTTATATAAAATGTAGGGGCTCGTAACCTTAATTCATGTTTTAATTTCTACCTATTCTGTCAAGTTAGAAACATGGCGGCCACCTGGCTTCCCTTGTTGCCGACATTTATCTGCCATTCTTGGGGATTATCCCTCATATCGCTGACTTCAATTGGCCGCAGTATCTGGCCGGAGAACATCCATTAGGGCAAGTGGGGTTACACTGTCATGGCATACAAATTAACACAGAAATTGCTTTATTATCAGGCGGTGGCACCTCACCCGCCCGCCCCTTATCAGCGCCGGCAATTGACAATGTGTGTGCGATATGGGAGCGAACGTGGGGTATATAGTACACTGAGAGGAAAGACTATGAAATGAAATCAAATGACGTATCAATAAAGAGTTAAGTTCTGGCTATCAAGGGTGGTAAGCTTATTAATTGAAATGGAGAAAGTAAGTTATTAATAAGAATTTATTTACATTTAAACTTTCTTGATTATTTTAAGATTTCAGACTTAATAAAATAATTATTTTTTACATAAATTTATAGAGTATACTATTTTAATTATTAATAATAATTTTAATTAATTTTGCTTTTGTGTATATGCGCTCCAAACCCAAGCAGGCGGCCACTTTCGCATGATGTTGTTAATGATAATGCCGCTCCAAAGTGTCCTCTCCCTGTCGGCGGAGTTTTCCGACCGCCCCAACCCTTCTGTTTTCCCCCATGTCCCTTCTCCGCCACGAAGGATGTTGGCTAGCTGACGTTGATGAGACATGTGGTGCGGTTGTTGTTGCCGCTGCTGCTGCTGCTGCTGCTGGGCATCGTAAAAATCATTTCCTGTCGTACATAACACGTAACGTGGCGTTTATGTTTACGTCTCGTTGTCGCTGACGTTGTCCTTACACCACACACCCACTCGCACCACCACACACTCGGGCAGGACATGAAAATTTAATTGTCACTTAAAGTGAGTTTAAAGGCAGCAGCGGACGAGGAAGAGAGCTCATTAAATTAATTTAATCACGTTAATTAAAAATTGCTCCAACGTGGCCATGGACGAGCGGGAACCGTTCCGTTTGTTTTTAGTAAAATTTAATAGTGCCAAGCAAAATATTTGCACAGCACGTACACCTTGCTGTTACACCTGCGGGGCAAAGGATACAGGACAACAAGGAACCCAATCCCACACTTGTTGTTGCTATTGCTGGGGAGCAATTTACGTGTCAATAAATGTCCTTGGGGGAATTAGTAATAATTTAAAGGGTTCAATCCCGAAAGGTTAGGGACACTAAAGCCAGTGTTGAACGCTTGTGAGGAGATAAACAGATTGTTATGTTTCCAACAATTAAAGTTTTTAAGAGCTGATTTATTCGATATTAAATAAATTGTAGTGTAAAGTGTATTTTAAGCTGTCTTGACTTCGTGATCCTTGTCTTATCTCCCGCAGCAGACGCCTTTCATTGCTGCTTAATAAAAAATTAACTGGTAATTATGTTTCGAAAATGGTGAGTAAAAGTGCCCAAGTGGCCAAGACCGCCGCCAACTTAATTTCTGCACCAACCAAACGCTTCAATTAACAAGAACAACAAGCTGGGGCCAATGGCCAGGACCAAGACCTGCACCAGGACCACGACCACTACTCCCACTGCCACTTTCCAGGCACCACTAAATTTTGTTAAGTTTTAGGGAAACTTTTTTGGTAGCACAAACTTATTGGGCGAGAAGGAGGGAGACGGAACCGCTCATGAAAAATTTAACCAGCCAGCGAGGGGAGTCGGCAAACTTAAATTTTATTGCCTATAAAGACGCATTAACTTATGCCGGCACAAGGATGCAGCAGCAGCAGTGGCAGCGTCGGCCGGAAGTGGATGCCTCGGCTTAAGCGGAAGCGGAAGTGGCCGAGGTGGCGGCGGTGGCTGACAGCGAAAGCGAGATGGCGAGCGACAAATGTGCGTGCGTAATTTATTCGCCAGGTGGAAGCCAGGCTCTTGCATAACAGGGACAAATTGGGGGGAATGAAGGAGAGTCTGAGGAATGGGGTTGGGTTTTTTAGCCAACGTCTGCAGTTCTTGAGACGAAGGAGACTTCGTCCTGGCTCTGCTCTGCCTTTGTTTTGCGGCCAAACCAAAACTTTTTCCCTATTGATCAGCACAAAAATGTGCTCCTAATTGAAATGTTGCCAAAGTAAATCTTTGCTCCGGCCCTCAAGGTGCCTTTGTATATATTAGAGAAGCGGCTTTTACAACTTTCTGATAGAGCTTATGGCTTCTGGATTGGGCCAAACCACTTTACTTAATAAGTTGGCCAAAAGTTGTACACATAAATAAGTAAGCAGAGTGGGTTTGCCTCTTATTCAGAGAAGAAACGATTAATTTTTATAGAGTTTTCCTCTAAAAAAAAAGGATAAAGAAAACCTGAAATATTTATTAAAAACCAAGAGGATTCCCCATCGAAGGTTGTCCTAGAAATTCGAAACGGGGAAAAAATACATTTTTCCCCGGGGGAAATTTAATCATTTTTATGCTGCACCTTGGGGGCACTTTTACTTTTGCCCCGCCACCTAACCTTTTGGCCCCTCTGGTCACCTCCCCCCCCATGGCCCCTCTGGAACGTAGCCCCCTTTGCAATATATAATTGCTGCCACCGCTTGCAACGTCTACACAACTTTGTCTGACCATAAATTTGCATTCCTGCTCCTTGGTTCCTTTTTCTCGGCTCTTACCTTTTACCAGGGGCACTAGAAATATGGCCACTTGGTGGGGGAACATAAAGTTTGCTTAGCAAAATTGCACAGGCCGGGTATACACATTCAACTATATATGTATATAGGGGAGATATATAACAAAAATGCATTACGAATAAACAACAGGCCACCGGTGAGTAATGTGGTGTGATATGAAATTGCACTGATTTAGTGCCCCGAATTTGCCAGGCCATTTATTTTGGCCAACTGTCCCCGTGGACTCGAAGATACCAGAAGACCAGACATCGGAAAACTCTCCTAATTGCCGTGCCTTGAGCCGTGGATATGCACCTCCCGAGAAAAGCTGGTTTCACATTAAATTGTAGCTAATTGCATAGCGAAACAGCAACACAATCCCCAATTATGTATGCATGTGCATAATGCGGGAGAGTGAGTGAAATTTTAGCCAGCCAAGGCAAAAGCCAACTTAAATTTTAATCAGAGTATCCCCCGCATGCCTTGGGGAGGTTGAGGGAATTTTCTGTTGACTTAGTTTGCAATTTTCGCACTGCCAGGGCGTCGCATACAGAATTTCAGCAGCTGAATCAAATGAAACGTAATGCACCCGTCGGAATGCAAGTTTCCCATTCTTTTTTTTTATGAGGTAAAGCAGGTTCCTCACTCTTTTTTTCAAGGGGTTCCCGGGGTCAGGTCGCTCGCTGAATTGACTAAATTAACTGACGCGCTGGCAAAAAGTTTGTTTGCCCTTCCGACGATTGCTTCACTGCTCCGGTTTTCTACAAAAAAAAATATATAAAAGAAAGGAAGTCGCTGGTAAAGGTTAGTACGTAGAGTAGATGGGGCACAAAAGATTCGCGCTCAAATATTTGATTTTTGCTGAAATTATGCAACGCTGCATTAGGCAATCGCCGGAATGCACAAATTCCTATTCAGCCACAATGGACTGCAGCTGAAAGGTTGCCCAGGTAAATGGATAAAGGTATCGAAGCAGCGAAGCAGAAGCAGTTCGAATAACCAGGCAATTTGATTATAAAATAAGTTACTTTCTTTTTTATTTTAGTTACTTGAAAGAATCGAAATCCATTATCCATTCATTATTCTGTATACATTATAAAAACTGCTTTTATCTACCAAGTCATCTCTAAAAATTAAACTAGAACCAAGGTTTAAGCCTAACCATTTAGAGAAGCAAGAACAAATCTAGGCAACGAGAAAGGAAAAACGACGAGTATTTCGATCAAATACAAGAACGAAAATTTGAGGGTAGGCATGAGCGAGAAAGGAGGAGAGAGTAGATTTCAAGGTAGAAGCTAGATCGACTTTCATATTTTAAAAATTACAATGAAAACAACGAGTAACAACGACGAAATCAATAAATGATCAAGGCAACGAGAAAGAGCATGAAGCGAGTTGAGTTCAAGCTAGAAGCTAGATCGACTTTCACAATTAAATAAATTACAACGAAAACAACGAGTAACAATGATCAAGGCGAAAAAAAGAGCATGAGCGAGAAAAGAGGATAGAGTTCAAGCCAGAAGCTAGATCGACTTTCATATTTAAAAAATTACACATTTGATAACAAACATTATTTATATCTTTAATATATATTTCTTAGTATATGGTATAACCTCTCCACACCACACACTAAAAAATATTTCAGGAAACCACACAAGAACCCTCACTGAAAACTGCCCCAGGTGCACAAGGACTTTATGTCGCAAAAGGAGAAGAAGGACGCATAAGCCCAAGCCCACAGCAGCAGCACAAGCAGATGCAATGCAACCAAATCCCGTTGACAGTCAATCGGAGCCGCAGGAGGACTTGCCGTGATTCATGGGCTTTTCGCAGACTTCATGTCCTACCCCTGGAAGTTATTGAAACCCGACAGTCGCAGCAGGACAACAACATTTCGGCAATGCAAAAGGATACGCCGCGCTGGAGGCGGAGGACAGTACTTTGCATAAAATATTGAGATTCCGTGTTAAGCGGCACTTAATGCAAATGCGGTCCAAAGGCTGTCAGCGCCGAGCAGAGGTCGAAAATTCCAGCACAGGGATCAAGGAGGAGGACCACGGCTTACCCAGGTCCGATCGGGGATACACAGCGAATATTGTTGGAAGGGGGGAACTGATTTTTCAGTCAGCTTACTCTGAGTAAAGTTGGATAACCCTTTTCATAACATCAACTTTAAGGTTTTGGTTTATAATATAAATATATAGATTAATAGATTAAACGATGGGACTTGCTATGGCTTGTTACATATTGGAAATCATTTGGATGCCAGACTCTGGGTCAACTGGCAGTGACCTCCGGCGGCAAGTTCGAGAGTCAAGCGCTGGCTCGACTTTCCCGTGTAGCTGGAAAATGAAAACAAGACTTTTGCCTTTCGAACTCTTTCATGTGCAACAACTGCAGCTTGTCAGGCACTCACACACACACGCACACACCTATATATACTCTTCCTGGTGCTCATCCTGGTCCATAAGCAGCAGCAGCTGGTGCATCTGCATTTCTGTAATCTGCATCCTTCGTCCCGTCGTCCTGATTCCAAAGCTGATCCTGTTCAGCGGCTGTGGCAAATGTGTTTGCATTTCAGGTGTCAACTGCAAAAACACATCCAGCTTTGTTGCAATAACAAACAAACATAGTGCAGCCAATCCCCGTCCTTTCGCCTGCCTCTGCTGCTCCTGCTCCTGCTGGCAGCATTTCAAATACAATGAAAACATTTTACTTAACAGCCAACAAGAAATGCGAAAACGAGCAGCATTTTTGGACACAAAACAAAGCCAACGACGGAGAAGAGGAAAGCAATTTTTGTCAGAGTTTTCGTTTCGTTTCGTGTCGAGAGGTTGAGAGGTCCTCTCCGGTTTGGGCTTACAGATTTGCAAAATCAATGCGAAATGTTTCTTCATTTTACAATTTTCCGTTTTCTCATTTGGATTCCCAATTGTTCGTAGATCTCTCTTCTGCCAAAGGGAAACCAAAGCCAGAAATCAATGAGTTATTTTTGAAAGAAAATCATTTTTGGCAAACCGATTTCTGGAAAAATAAATCAAAACTTTGGCTTTCTGACAAAACCACACAAAGATCTTGTCAGAGAACATCAGCAAATTTGGATACACAGCTGTCTTAGAACGAAGCCTCCTCTTACTCGTCAGTAAAATAAGCTAAACAACTTTCATATTCAGCGAGAATACCAAAAGTTCACTTTTAGAGTAAGAACGACAGGTAACAATGGCGAGTAAAGAGTCTCAAACGACGAGTAGCAATGAAATAAAGAACTTGTAACGAAAGGTAACAACGACGAGTAACGAGATCGGGAAAATTAAACACTCAAGTAAAGAACGAGTAAGGAGAATTTCTAACAAACAAGCAACGAGAAAGGGAACGGGTAGGAAATGACGAGAGATATTGTTTGTTAGATTTCATACATCTATTAAATGTTCTCTTAATCCACAAGAAACCCCATTAAAGTTCTTATAATGATTTGATAAAATGCTTTTCAAACTGTGCTATGCAAACTGAAGTGCAATTATCTGGCCAAACTGTAAACAAAATAAATTCACCGAGCAGCTGTGACAAGAAACAAAATTAATTACCGCCGCCCTGGTGGCCGCCCTCAAGAAAAAGGACTAAGAAGCTGAAGCAGTTGCAGTTGGCGGAATAGGAAGGAGAAAAAAAATCTACCCCTACTCTCAGCCTGAACCTGAGCGAACGAAAAAAATAAAAACAAAATAAAAATCAACTTGAAAATGGCGACAAAATTGCAATGGACGAAAATAAATTTCGGTCTAGGGTCGCCTTGAAGTATGCCATGAATTTGGGCATTAAGACACCGCCCACCGCCCACTGCCTTTCCACCCCCTTTTCGTAGACCATTTGAGGCAATCATGCACTCGTTAATCTTGCTCAGGGGCCGAAAATTAATAGTTAACCTGGCCCAGGACTCTCGCTCTCTCTTCTGTCTCCTGTCTCCCCACCTCCCTTCTTCTCGGCCAAGGAGAAAAATGTGCTGGCGAGCAAATTAAACTCGTTCTAAATACATTACTGGGCAGCGCTTCCAGAAGGGGCGAATATCCTGTTCAAGGAGCTGGAGCCGAATGGAAAGACAAACAAACAACATGGGAGCCCTGGGTGACAGACTGAGAGACAGACAGAGTCGAGCAGCAGCAGCAGTCCGGGCAACAACAAGAGCTAAACAAGATTAATTATACCTGAAAAGCCAAAGTCAGTTTAGACCAAGTCGTGGCCTTTTGACTTTTCGACGCTGGCAGCGGCGCCGGCGTCGAGTCCTTGTCGTTGCCCTCGAGCGTCATTTAGTATGGACAGCGTCAGGAAAAAGGGAAAATCAGAAGATGGTAGGCGAAGCTGGTCACTTGGCTATTTTCTGAAAAAAGTGGGATACTTTACAGAATTTTTTAATAAATAGAATGGGACATAAAGGATATTTATTAATAATTTTATTATAAGAAAATTATTAGATAAGATCCAGATAAGATTGTTTTGTAAACATACTTTGATATAAATATAAATTTAAATTTTGATATATTTCAATTATTATCTTATAATATTTATAGGTTCATTATAATTAAATATTTTTGATATTTTAATTTATAATTAATCCATATTATAGCTACTTTTATTAGAGACACCCCTAGTAACAGGCCATGGCAGGACACCCGCTGAAGGACTTGAAGTCCGACTTTTGTTTACTCGCCTTGGCTCCCTGACCGCTGTTGCTGTTATTGTTGCCTAAACGCTTGGAAAATCGGGGAGCAGATAAAACGCAGCTGGAGCCGAAGAAGTGTCGTCTGTGTTTGCCCAAGGAAGGCTACAGAAAAAAAGGCGACACTTGAGCCAGGTGAGATGGCCGAAGGAGGAGCCGGAGGCTACAATCGAGTGTTGAAAAACAGAAAATAGAAAGCTGGAAGGATGATTCTTGCGGTGCTGCAGCATCAGTATGAATTTGCTTACCTCTCGATTGATGGGGTTAAATTGAAATTGAAGGAGCTTACCGATATTCGGATGATGTGCAAAAGGATAGTGTATGGATGGATGGGAATTTTAGAAGAAAAAGAAAGTATATGTTTACCTTAATCAAATTTTAGATAAAAAACAGTCTCTATGGCTTTATAATTTACTATGTCTATGTAATCATATATTTTCCAAGATTATCCTTGCCCTTTCCTAAAAGCTAGCATATCTAATCACCAATTTGCAAACTTAACCCAAGGATATATGGTATGTACATACGTACGTTTACTTTCTATCGATTACGATTTGCATCCGGAATCGATTGCTGATTTCCAGTGATATATTTGAAAGTTTGCCTGCGATTCGATTGACCTCAGCTCAGCTCCTGCTAACGAAGCCTGTCAATCCATTATCCTCACCCCCAGACGACACACACAAGCACACAATATACACACGGCCCACTTAACCCCACAATGCCGGCCGGGATTCAGCCCCCGGGCATTGAAACATTCCGCCAGCCCAGCAGCCCGTCCCAGGTGGAGAGACCTGGTCCAAAGTGCGTCAAAACTAATGGCCACCGACAACAAAGTAAATGAAGCATGGCTCCCGGGGCCAGGACAAAACCAACAGGCAACCGACCAGGCCAAAGAGGTCAGGACATGCGAGAGCCGAGAGTCCAGAGCGGAGAGCCATGAGCCACGTCCCTGTTTCTGTTGCTGTCGCCAGACCCCGCTCCCGCCCTTCTTCTATGACCCTGCTGTGTGTCCCATACTGATGTCCTGGCTCGTAATAGGCAAAATGAAAAATCTATAGAGTTAAATGAGTGAAAATCAGGAAAATGCATTAATGAATGAATGACAGCAGGCACTGTCAACAGCAGCAGCAGCAGCATCCATCTGGCCATCTGCCTCGCAGCCTGTCAGCCCCCTTTTTCCGCAGGACAACGATGCCGCAGGACTTTGAGGGCGTACGTGAGTGAATGATCGAATATGTGTGTGTATGTAAGCTCAACGTTCACGGGGGAATTTCACTACAAGAAAACTTCTTATGAAATTAGAGAAACCCCTTAAAATCCCAAGAAAATCAATTTAAAATTTAACGAATTCAGTGATTAGCACCATTAAAAAGAGCTTTTTGTATTCGCATTAAATTAACAAATTAAAAAGTTTAAAAAATGTTTTAAATATCCTTAGGGAATGCCACAAAAAGAAGGGTAGTTTCCAAATCAATTAAAGTGGCGTGTAAAAGTATGCAGACTTATTTTAATTTTAAATTTCCTTACAAACATCTTGTTTGTATTCCCCAACTTAAAAATACAAAACATTTTCTACATTTTGAAGCAAAAACAAATTATATTTCAATATGAATCCTCTGGAAATCTTAAAAGACATGTACTAGATTTTATCTTTTCAATTAAAGATAAAACTCAATTAAGAACCACATTTTACTTTCTTATTAGTTATTCTCAGTGTTGATTTGGCCCCGGGTCGTGGTCACTTTCGCCCCCCTGTTAACCTGGATGGACAGGTCAGGCTGGAGATGTGCTCCCTGCTGAGGCTGCCTCGTTGGATGTCTTATTTATGAATGCACAGCGGGCGGGGGTGGTATGGTTGGCTATATAGCTATATATATAGTGGGTCGGGGATCGGGGATCGGAGCACGGTAATGCTGCTGGGCTTAGCGTATTCTACAGCAGGTATGATAACCGACGTTCAACACGTACGCAACTGGTCCACGTCCGCTCATCCGGGTTCGTTGTGTTGGCATTCTTAATAGCCCGGCATCCAAACAGTTGCAGCTTCTCTAGGGGATGTGTGGATGCGAAATGGGGCTGTGTGTGTGTCGGTGGGGATGTGGAGGCGAGGACACATGCAGAGACGCTCCCCACTGACAGTTGATGCACCGCAGTCGGCTGTAACCCTCGTAATGTTCCTATTTTCTGGGGAAAATACCAATTCTAGACGCACCGGCTCGCCTTGGATAACTCTCCAATTTCTGGCAAGGCGGACGACTCTTCCCCGTCGAAAACCAATCGAGCATAACTCTAGTGCCTCCTGATTTGCTCTCCACACATTTGCACCGTCGCTGGTTATCCAATTGCAAGCACAGGACCCCCTATAACTGGGGGTATGTCTCTGGAAGAACACTCGAAAAAAATAGGAGTATAAATTACAAAAATTAAAGAATTAAAGAATTTGCTAAACATTTGAAGTATATTTTGGACCACTTTTTCATTGATTCTCAATCTTACTATGTATAAATTTTTTTAGAGTTTTAGTTTTTAGTTTAGTTTTTTTACATAAATAAAATTAACTTATATTGCATTTATAAGAAAAGATTCCTATTAATTATTGTTCGTTCGAGTTTTTATTTATATAGAAATTCCTATAAATTTTAAAGAACCTTTTTCTTTTTCAAGTTTAACAGATTTCTTCAAGTGTACGAAGCCCGCAGTGCAGCAAACATTTTTCGCCTATGAAAACGTTGTCGCATATTAACGTAATTAGTTCATGCGCCCCATAGAACTTTGCCCTGGCTGGCTGCAACTCCCTCCCCTCCCTTTCTGCTCTCCTCCTTAACCTCATCCTCAACCATTTAACCCTTAACCCCTAGCCACCCAGCCCCACATGTTCGTCCCCCATGTGTTTGCGGTGTTTGGGAATTGTGGCCGGAATTATGATGTCCAGGACTCTGGCCATTAAGCCCTGCCCGATGAGCAGCCGTTGCGTGCGTGTTTTACATACGAATATGGCCAGCACCGAATGGCCAGTACAGTGCGGGCCATGGCTGTTAATTGAAACGTGATTGTGTCCTAGGTTTGGGTTTGGGTTTGAGTTTGAGTTTGGCCGTATTTCTGGGGGTTCCATAGGCTGCGGCGCTTCCTTTTTTGACACTTGCAATTGCAATTGTCACGGGTCCACTTCCCAGGCCAGTTGGCCTCGGCCTCCAAACTCCTCCCCACCGGGCGGGCAGGCACACAAATATAGTTTCGCATTTAAATTTGCAGCAATATAATTTAGTTTATGCTTTTGGGCTTTGGGGAATTGAATTTGCACGCATGCACAATTGAATTTGAATGCAAAGTGGCTTCGATATCGAATGCATTATTAATTTACCACACACGCACAGCCAGATGTCCTTTAGTCGCCTTTAGTCCTTGGCCGGAGTTCCCCTTTCTCTTCAGCACACACACTCACACTCACACACGCTGCCTGGAAGCGGAAATATGTATAGGTTTTTCACTTTCGCAAAAACCCCCGGACAATGATACTCGTCCGCAGGATGATGATGATGATGACGATGACGATGTGATACTGGCACTCGCAGGCTGGAGACTGCCGAAAGAGAATTTTAAATGTGCATTTAATGTGATTAAGCCGGGGTCTTAGGTCCTCGACAGCCCCAAATGCTCCTGCATTTCCAATTCCAATTTCTTATCGGCGCCTGCACTTGTGGTTGCCTAATTAGAGACCTCTCTCTCTTACTCGAATGGGCACGGAATCGGCTTGGACTTGGGCTTGGGGTCAGGCGATTAACGTGAGCATCGGTAGAGTGAAGGAATAAACCATAATGGAATTGAGCGCATTAACGTTTTAACCTGAGGTGAGGTGGCAGGCCTTAGAGCGACGGGATTGAAGGTTATGGATGTGGGATTATTCTGTAGATAGTGTCATTAGTTTAAATAAGGCTTCCTTCAGACAAGTGCTTAGGCATCCATTTATGACTGATGATGATGTTAAAGTCACTATTATGTAAGAAATTTCAGGGGTGAAAGGGTTTTAATCATATTAGCGATTTATTTTACACTTCTGATGAGTTAATCTCTATTCCCCAAAGATCCAAAAATTCTTTTAAAATCAACACAACACTCAAAACTCGATCATCATCTGATTCTAATAACAAAAATAGCTCATAATCTCAGCTCAGTTACTTAAACTAATCTGTTTGGATCAACCTGGGCCTAATTAAAAGCTTAACAATTGCTTTAATCAACCAGGAGATCCTTTTGAAGGCGGCAGCCCATAAAATCGATAACACCCACATTTGCATCCAGGTTTTCCTGAGGCAAATCCAAGTGTGTACTGGCCACACACTGGCCGCCTTCGCTTCGAACCAGGCCGTCATGGAATTGAGGTTATGTCATTTGTTTAGTTTGTTGCCTCAATTATTTAGCAGTCAGGCAGGCAGACCGAATCGAGCCGAGGCGAGGCTTGGCCTTTCGAGACAGGACACTCTCTCGATGTCCTTGCGGTGTTTATGCAATTACATAAATTCTGTGTGACAATTTCGATTTGAATTTTCTTTTATTCAAATTATGCCTTCAAGTCCATCAGGGCCCAAACAGCAGCAGCACACTTGAGCCCGATGTTATAATATATTTATTGCCGGCAAATAAATCCCACACACTGACACGACCAGACGTCGTTATGGTAATTAATTTCAATCCAACACGAGACCTGGCATAATCTTATTTATGCGACTTGTGTCTGGTCTAAGGGATTTGGCATTTCTGATTTAGCATTTAGCATTTTCGGATTTATATTTTTCATTTCTGCACTCTGTATTCCTTACTAATTGATGAGGCTCAAGATGCGTGTCAAGAAAAATAAGGCATTCCGCAAAGGAGCCCCGAAGGATGTCAAAACCGAGTGTACTAAATGAAATGCAAGCCATATTCCTGGCACAGAACCCTTACCTCGTCCTTTCGCTCGACCGCAACAAAATCAATTGCCTGTCCAGGATGGCCTGGCCAATATTTGAGCTTGGCCCGGCTCATGCAAAATTTAATTTTAATTTCCAGCAGCGAGCAAGTGTGTTGCAAAGTGAGAACAAGCCAATTTCCTTTCACAGCACTTTGGGTATACACATTTTAACCACTTGACTGCATTGTGGCTACCTCTCGGTCTTAAATGCTGCCAGAAGTCAAACACTGGCCAACAGAATCGTTCAAGTTTTGGCCACGTCCAGCCTCCTCCTTGCCCGAAATAGTTGTGTGCTCTTGTCAATTGACATGCAGACCTGCCTGGCAGCCGTAAATCGGCATAAATAATTCATTATTGCCGCCTCGTTGCGCATAAATCAAGTCAAGCCATGGCCACCGGCTCCAAAACGCATTTAAAGAGCCGAAAACTGGAAAACATATGGAAAAAGAAAGATTAGCAAAAAAAAAAAAAAACAAGAACAAAAAATGTACTTGGAGATGCCGGGGATTGAACCCGGGGCCTCTCACATGCAAAGCGAGCGCTCTACCACTGAGCTACATCCCCCTTGCGAATACCGGTGTCCAAATTCAATTTTGCACAAGCCCAACCGGGAATAGGGATGTTTTCAAATTTCAAACTATAGAGTGCGAAAAGGAAGTAAGGAACAAAAAAAAGGTTGTAAAACCAACTGAGTGGAGAAAAAAAGAATTGTTAGAAAGTTAAATAAATAAATAAACCTTACTTAATCAATTTCATATATTACATTTGTTCCAATTGTCTAATTGCGCTTTGTTTTTAATAAAAATAAATAAATAAATTTGTTGCAGTACGTACTCAACTTTTTGTTCGTGCAAAAACAAACCCACTTACAAACATTTACTAACTGCTGCGTCACCATTTCGTCGTGGGCACTTGGCTTGTATCGGCATTTAGCGGACGTTGCCGACAAGGGGGATGTAGCTCAGTGGTAGAGCGCTCGCTTTGCATGTGAGAGGCCCCGGGTTCA
>JAEIIL010025054.1:0-28873 GCA_018905715.1 Drosophila lini | reverse complement strand
TTGTGATTGTGACTTTTTCGATTTTTGCAACGGCTTTTGTTCGAGAGGCGCTACTGTGCGGCGGTAGTCTGGGGACGGGTGCAATAAAAAACATCCTCGTGTTGTAAAATTTTATGTGTGATTGTGTGTCGCTTTACGATATCCTGCCAGCCAGCCATCCAGCCATCCAGCCTCCTGCTTGTGCTGCTCCGGCATTCCGCCCATGACCAGGGCTCGTTACTGTCCGGAGACAGATACGCCGGAGTGGAGCGGTGCCGAGCAGAGCCAGTGGAGGCCACCGAAATGGGGGCCAAAATGGAGGCGTGGCAACAGACAGTCGCTGTGGGTGGATGGGTGGCGGCAAGTGGGCGACCGACATTTGTTGTCTCAGCGAAATTCTCCGGGAAAACGATGCGATTGCCGTTACCTGCTCACCTACGCCCTGGGGGAATATTTCACGGCTATTTGGCAAGTCAACAGCTTGTTTTATTTTGGCATGTGTTCGATGAGTATTTTTATGACAGAAAGGCGACAAAAGCCAAAATCAATTGGAAATCAATGTTGCAATAGTTTTCGGAATCCCCG
Organism: Drosophila lini; assembly: GCA_018905715.1. Taxonomy (NCBI): domain Eukaryota; kingdom Metazoa; phylum Arthropoda; class Insecta; order Diptera; family Drosophilidae; genus Drosophila; species Drosophila lini. The sequence continues at coordinate 28,309 of JAEIIL010025054.1, read as the reverse complement.
AAAAAGTGGAATGTAATTTGGCTTAATTAATGAAAAGAGCAACTCGTCACGTTTGTTGTCTAATAGATATTTGCAGGTGTTTTTCTTTAATGAACAAATTCTTTTTGAGTGTAAAATTCAATGTTGACTTTTGATATTTGTGGAAGAAATGTTGTCTTACTCGTATTTTTGACTGGTAATTTTTTTATAATTATTTCTTGTGCCAAAGGGGCAATGAAAAACCCAAAATCAAATGTAAATCAATGTGGTAAGCCCTTCAAATGAAAGGAAAAAAAGTGAAAGCAATTAGGCTTACATTAAGCTGGCGGCCATGAAAAATTCCCAGCTTCGTCGTGGGGTGATATTTTAAATTACGCACAATTTATTTTATTTTATATTCAATTTAAAAAGTGTCAACTTTCTTCCTCATTTCGTGCGCATTTTTGTGGGGTCGCTGGTATGGCGCCCGTCGACCTTCTGTCCATATAAAAAGCCCATATGAAACGCATAAAAAAAGTTATTTATGCCCCGCGGTCGGTCGCTTTTGTTGCAGTGCGTTTCGGGAGCGAGTGTCCTCCGCGGATCCGTCGTGGAAATCGCTCCCCAATTTTCCTACCCCTGCCCCTCGGGCGGTGACAAAAAGCTAGAGGCCTTTTTCCGCAACTCTTTCGCCGGCCAGTGGGGTCGAAAAGTTTCGCAGCATTGCAACAATTAAAAGTGGCACAAGGGTCATTCAAACAATTGCCCATTGTTGTTCGCGGGACAGGAGTCCAGGCGACGGCGGGGGGATGGGGGATTTAATTTATGCCACTAATTACTTTAAGAGCTTTGTGGCCGCTGCAATCCTGCAGATTGCGTTGCCTTGTATAAGATTTTCCACGCCATTATGTACGGCAAAGGTCCTCTACCAGCCGCCAGCTCTGAGCTCTCGACTCCCGAAAATGGGGGATGGCTCTTGAGGCCAAAATAATATGCAAATTAGAATTATATTCAAACGGTTTTTTCTATGCCACTAGGTAGGCGAAACTAAGCCAAAACTTTTACAACATCTTTCGTTTTGCTTCACTGTCTGCGGCTTTGCCGCCTCAAATGACTTTTGCCAAGTTGCTGGCCCAGCTTTCGTCTCTTCGCTTTCCGAACCCCAAAAAAAAAGGAACCAAAGAAACTTCCTTAGGTTTTTCGGGCTATTTACACTCAAACTCAGGAGTTGGTGGCCGGCCATCTTTACAGCAAGTATCTACCGAAAATACCCGTGCTTTTTGACCCTACACAAAAAGCCATCTGAGCGCCCTCGGCGGCAATAAAGCTGTAAAACTATAACCAAGAACAGCAACTTTAAATTGTAGTTTATTTTATTGACGTGGTCTTACAGCCCCGACAGAGGCCTTGACAAGTGATTTGCTATAATTACGATGCGAGGGAGCCTACCCTAGAGTTGCACTGCGAAAAAGTCATTCTTCATTGATTTTATTATGTACTTTTGAATGGTAATTCATATTAACTCTTAATTATGAAAAATATTATAATTTTCCCGAAGAAAATCATCATCTTAAGGATGTATTTTCATTTCATGATCCAATATCTTTAATTTTCGACAAGTGCAGCTAGCCGCTGGCCACATAAATCTCACCTCCGGCTCTCAAACTCACACACGCCTGAACTCATCTCCATCCCCGGACTGTGGCCAGGATGAAGCTCATCATCGATGTGCAATATTCTGCTTATCATGCATTTTTTGCCCCGACAACATACAAACACACTTGCAGAGATCTAACGAGTGCCACTGGGCACTGGAGTGGTGGAGGCAATGCTCGAGGAATCGAGGAAAAAGTGGGACTATTGAGCATCACAATTTGCTGATTGCTGGAGTTTTGCGATAGGAAATGAAAACCGTAGCCGAGCCGAGAAACCGAAACTCATTTAAATCAATATTTTGTTGGGCACGTATGCAGGAGGAGCTGGAGGAGCTGGAGGAGCAGCAGCAGCAGCAGCAGCAGTTGTCCCGAAAGATGATGTGTAATGGGAGGCGAATCCTTGGACTCAGCACAATTGTCGGACTTGGCCTAGGCACTGCGATGTCCTTGTGCCCTACTGGCCACATGGCCACCGCAAAACCCCAGCCAGATGACGCCTGCATGCAAATGTCCCGAAACACACACGCAATTATATTTGCCTTAGGTCGGCATTAGTACACCGAATAGTTGGAAGTCCTTAGTCCGAAAACCGAAATCCCAAATCCCGGATACGGAATCGCTGGCTGCCGGCTGACGGCTGGCCTGCTGCTAAGAGTCATTTCCGTTTCCTTTATGGGGGACAGGCGACTGTTTTTCATATGCCCGATATAGAGAGAGATGCTTCATGTGTGCGGTTTTGCGGTGATTGTTGCGACATCTATTTGATCGAAATGGGATTGTCGAGAGTGGACTTGGCCCGAAGATTGCCTGACAGCGGGAAGATTGAAGATGCTGCCGCCCCTTGCCATATCCCCTTACTGTGTAAGAGCCAGTCAATTATTTGGCCCAAATATTTGCCACTGACTTGACATATTTCTCCACTTTACGTGGAGTGCCTGCGATGAGCACTCGACAGTCTTGGCCTGGCTTTCTGCAGCTAGTGTTTCTGCCAATGTAAATAGTCAAAAGTATAAAACTTCATAAATTGACGCCTGCCAAGGCGGTGGAAGGGAGTGTGGCAAATGGGAAACGGTTTTGGTTTGCGATGGAAACTTTTGATTTTGGGGGATGATTGCTGGTCTTTTTGGGTAAAGTTCGAACAGGCGAAGTTATAGAAATCGCCTTTATTTGTAGCTTTAAGTTAATATCTAGGATATATTTAAATCTATAAAAATATTCAATTATTTCATTACTTTTCTCTGTCGAATTGTCACCAAGCCCACCAATTTTCATTTAGACATAAATATAGATGTAGGATTAATACAACTATGAAAGTGATTCCTTAATTTGGCTGCGGCTTTCAATTCATTCATGGTTTTTAAATGCCAGCCACATCGCTCGTTGCCATCAAAGACGACTGTTGTCCTCCTTTGTAGAGCTTTCATTACAGGACCAAAGCCCGGGTGAATGGCCCATCTAAGGACATTTTTCCATGCTGCGTTTTTTTGCCTTCTTCAGCTCCACCTCCAGCTCCAGCTCCATCTTCATTTGTAGGCTCCCTTAAAGAAGACGACTGATATCTTGTGCATTCAACTCGGTTACTACGCACTTATCTCATCTCCGTTACTGTGCATAGAATTTTGACAGACAATTAGCAGAGGAGCGGCGGCGTTGGCAACGTTGCCAACTGTCTCTTTGACTCCCACCTCGGATGGCAGCATCTTGTAGCACATCTCATCCCATTCCCATCCCATACACCATCCTCCTGGTTTCAGTTCCAGCTCGCTTTGCGGGCCTGGTGCACAGTTTTATGGGTGTTCTTCTTTTTATTGTGCTACGCATTTTCTATGACATTTTTGACGCTTACGATTTGAACATTGTCTTAATTGCTGCTTTATGATGTGTGCTCTCAAATGACACGCAGCGTTTGCCAACGTCTCTCCCGTGATTATGATTTAGTTTGGGAAATTGGACGGAGCGGTGGGGGAAGCGGGCGCCATAAAGATTAAACCCGGAGTGTAGTAACAAAGATTGTTGCTTTTGCACCCGTCAGTCAGTCGGCTGGCCATAAAACACAAGACTCCCTCCCTCCCTCTCACCCAGTTGAGTTCGCATATCAAGTGTGAAGTTCTTTAAATATTTGCCGGCTGACATAAAATAAAATATTTACAATGTGTAGCATGTGTGGCAATTGTCATGCCGAACGGTTGTAAACTGGTTATAACTTTCTTATAGATTTACCAATTGTCTGGGAAGGACTATGACTTTGTTTCGGGGAAATTTTTATTGATTTCTTAGGACAGGAAGTAGTAAATAAATTAGAAAACATTTAGTGTTTGCAAACTAGAAATGAAAAATACATGGCTTAGTCAGGTTTAGAACTAACTGATACTAGGAAAAGGTTGATAATAAAAGAGATCTAAGTACTATATAACAATTAACTAACAACTATAAATTTCTGGATATTCCTCTGACCATTCCTGATATTCTCCCTCCCAATTGTTTCTATCGATATCCCCGCATTCAGGATCCAACTTAATCGTATTTTGCTTGATTTAATCACATTTGATTCAATTTATGTAACTAGCAAAATGCGAGAAGATTGATTGGCTCCTGCAAATGCAAAAATTCAATCTGCGAGTCCTGCCTCTACAACACACTCTCAAAGGACTAGCACCGAGGCAACCACCGCATACAGACAGACAAAGTATTTCCATATTTACGCAAATGAACGACTTGGACAGGGTCAGGGGATGGGGATTGGATGCGGACGCGGGATGTGGATGTGGATGTGGATGTGAAGCCGAATGGTTCCAGTCAATTACCCGCAGCGCATGCATCTAAATCAAAGGCCACGAAGGCAATCTCCCGGGCTTAGCAGAGCCGGAATCCGGAGTTCGGAGTCCCGAGTACGGGCCCATTCCTCACCTGCTCGTATCTCTGGCAAATTTATAGAAACAATTTATATTTACGTACCCGAACCGGGGATATATATTTGTGCATTTGTATTCGCATGAAAAAGTCGTATATTTAAAATTTGCATTTCAACATAAAATTATTTGGGAAGATTTTAATGACAAATTATGGCCGCGTAAATTATGGTGGTTGGTTGGGTTGCCGCCAAAGCTGCCGGTGCTCGCTTTCCACCTTCTATTTATATTTATATTTATATTTATATCGCCTCCCACACACCCCACCCTCACACACACACACACACCGTGGCACCCGCCCACGTCGCCAAAATGGCAATAAAAATATTTCGCTACAGATCTTATTCAGCTTTATTTCGCCATTTTTATTTGTTTTCGTGTCGGAGTTATGTGTGTGCATCTGTATTAGTCCCGGGGAGACAGACCCCTCCTGGCTTTGTTATATTTGTTTTCTTTTTTTCTTTTTTTTTTGTCTTGTACATTTTCCAGCGTCGACGTCGCGTTGCCGGCGAAAAACCTCTTTTATATGTATGCTCCGTATCTTTCCGCTTGCCTGGCACTTATCCCGCATCCTGGGTCTTGAGTCCTGAATCCCGAATCCCGGGAACCGAGAACCGAGGTCCGGAATCCTGCTGGTGCAGAGTCCTGCCGGATGCCTTCGTGTTTGTAGCCGGAAGCCAGGCCGTGTTCACCTTGCGATTTGTTTTTAAAAGCCGCTCAGCTGTGGCTCAAACAACTTTCTGTTGGCTGCCTCTGTTAAAACAATAAAATTATTATTATTGCTCCACATGTTGGAATTCGAGGACTTAAAATGTTGTTTCGCCTTTGTCTCCTTGGGCATTCGAGGAGACTCCGGGTTACCTGACTCCGTCTCTGTCTGGTTCTTTTGCTCCGCCGTAATCATCGTCCATCATTCTTTGGACCCGTTCCATGGGGAATTTGTCATGCAATTTAATTTTTTTTTTCCCTCTGTCCGTTTTTTGTGCCGTTCAGCAACAATTTTATGTCATTTGTTGATTGTGTAAATTTCCCGTTTATGAAGGATGAATCGCAATCCCATCCCGATCCCACTCGAATCCCATCCCAGCTCCCTTCATCCGCGCATTCGAAAGGTGCTAAAGGATTTTATGTTCGGCCTAACCGTGGCTTATTTGCGTTTTTAGTAGCCCCGCCAGCTACTTATGGCCGCGATGTCCTCTCTCCCGACTTGGCTACATAAAAAATGATTTACTATATGGCGGGTCTCCCTTTATGACAAGTCGTAAATTGCATTTTATGTCGCATGGTGGCGGGCTTTTTGTCTTGTCCAACTTCTCCCGACCTTCCTTCCCTTGGCTTTTGGCGCTCGCACTTTTATTCGTTTGTATATTTGTTAATTAAGATTGAGAACGATGTGCGGCAACTGCAGCCAGAAATGGCCAATTATGCAGCGTGTTTGCATCTGTATCTGCATTCGCATTCGCATTCGCATTTGCATTTGCAATTTCAGCAGCAACTATGCCAACTGCAACTAGCCAAGTCGGACTAATCCGCGACCTTTCTTAGCCTCGTGTTGTGCGGAGCTGGTAGCTTGCTTATTTTAATTAGACTCCTGCCCAGGATCTGGGATGGATAAGGGAAAGGATGGCAGCAGGGGCGAGGGTCCCAAATACTTTCACAGGGGGTTCCCATTAAAATTACTCAGTAATGCCACAGATATTGTGTTTAACCGCTGGCACTCAAAAGTTAGCAGCTGGCCAAAGGCAGCATAAGCCAGAGATTCATAGGGAAATAGTTAACAACCAGGAGGTATATATGTATGTTTTTCTTTTAAAATAAATGCAAATTAACTAAATAGTTGTACTCTGCCATATGTCAGAACCCCCTTTGGGCTTCGCCACTGGCCAAGAGCAAATGGGCTGCCTTGTGCTGCGGAAATAGAATCTCCTTGAGGGGTCCTCCAGTGCCATGCACCATGCAGCATGCACCTTAGAGCCAACCTCCTTGCCACGCCCACTTGCAGCGTGTCCTTAGATGCAGGTACGCGTAAGCATTTGCCTTTGCCTTTGCCTCAGTATTTGTATCTGCTTGTGCTTCAGCCTCTGTTTTTCCAGCTGCATCTGCATCCGAATCTGTAACTGGGCTTCTTCGAGGATGCGGCGACGAAGGCGGCGGCGGCTTGTGTTGCTCGCCGACGCCTGCCTGCCTGCTTATGGAAAATGGGAAATGGAAATGGAAAATGCCAGCGAAAAAAGCCCTGCTTGCTGCCTGCTGCCAAGAAGCAGCCAAGTTGCCAAACAGCCAAGAGATTACGAAACGTGTCACAAGTGCAGTCTGCACCTTTTTGAAGTTATGTTTAGAATGGCAGCGGACTCGGTGCGCCGCCTAATGAGTGGAATTAGAATTCCACATATGGCAAAAAAGTCACGTTTTGTGAAATTAATGATTTGGGGCGACGGCGTCATCCTCTCATTGCCTTTGACTGACACTTGACGTGTCCACAACACTTGCAATTGGCCCCCACCTGGTAGGAAAATAGGCCCAAACAATCGGAAAAAATGTTAAATTAAAAGTATAAAATTAAAAAAAAATTTAAAATACAAAATACTTTTCAAAACAAGACATTAATAGTTGTTTAAAATTTTGTTAGTGCATCTTTAGGTCCTTCAAAATATAATAAATTCACATTCCTTGCAGTGCAGTTCCATCTGAATACCCATGACTAATTTATGAGATTTATGGCAATATTTCAAACAGTGAATTTTCCTTTTATGGATGACCAGGTACCCGTTCAGATCAGTTATTTACGATTGAAAAGAATATTGAATGACCACAAAAAACACAGTTTATTGTGGTCAAATTTATTGAACCAGCGTGTCCGCAATAAAGAAGCGTTGAAATCAAAGACCAAATTAGATCATATTAGGCCCTAATTTGGCTCTCGGACAGATCGAGCCAAACCGGAAACACCGGCGAATGTCAAAACTTGTCCCATACATAACAATGAGCCCCATAAATTTATAATCTGCCTACTCTGCTCCGTTTCATAGCCCTTTAATGATGAAGTGCGATCATAAATTTTTAATTCCGTGAGCAAAGTCAAGCCTGAAACCTGATTGGATGTAATCTCAATTAAAAGAGATCCGATTGGCTTTGGTTATTAATTCCGTTGCCTTTGAGTCTTTGGTTAAAATGTACAAAAAGATGGAATGATTCAATCAAGGTGTCATACGATATTGTTGGTTTTTAATTTAAAAGTAATTTGCTTGATCATGAAATTTGTTATAAAATAAATGAACTAATTTGCAAATGTATGAAAAAACAAATTGATTAACATAAAAGACAACCCATTTAATAAATATTAACTTGTAAAAATAGTAGAACTTCTTTGTCAACTTGACCCAAAAACCAAAACTTGAATTTGTTTAATGTTTATTTTTCATTCAGAAGTTTCCCACTCAAACATTCCTAATCTTGCCGTGTGTGATCAGATGTATAAATCCACTTTCGTGTCACATGTCGAAATCAATTTCTAATAAATAGTGTGTTTCTTCTGATTAAAACTATTCGGAATCTATCTAATAGATACACATGCTCGTGAGTGGCTCGGCGACACGCACACATGCCGCCGCCGAATGGAGAAATATGAGTATGCAAATCAGCTTAAAGCGCACAATCGCAATCAGAAACCGACAAGAACAATGACTAACGTAGCGGTAAAGTGTTTAGACACGCAATGTCAATAAAGTATCTTATCTGGCCAACGAACATTGGGCGGGCGATGGATACGGATACGATACTCGCTCTCGTTCTCATTCTCATTCTCATTCTAGTTCCGAATCTCCGGCCTCATATAAGGCACGACACAGTATTCTTTTTTTCCTTTTTCATTTTTTTTTTTTTTTTTATTTTTTATGTTAAGGCGGAAGGGGTTTGGTAGGGGGAGCGGGACAAGAGCCCATTCAATAATGCGTGCCTACGAATTCTGATTATATATCGCACGGGTCGAGCTACGAACAAAAACCAAAACAATGTCAAAGGGTTTGGTTTCTGTTGCGGGCAGTCGACCTAAGCTGGGAGTTTGAGTGATGCACTTGGGGAAAACGATACTCTAAATATGGAAAATTAAATGAAAACTGGTAACTAGATATTATAAATAATAAATATATTTTTAAATCATAAAATAAATACCTCAAAAGGTAACTTCTTTCTTATATTTTATTTTATTTTTAAATCAAATATTTACATAGAATATTTACATTATTTTCCAGTGTATCCCGGTATTTATGTGAGTCGAGGTGAGTTTGTGTTTGTGGCAGTGATCTTTGCATGTTTGAAAAACATTTTAGCATGCAGGGCGTGGCAAGTGCGTGGCGGACAGGACAGCCAGCCTTTCCGACAGACAGAACTAGGGCCATATAGCATATGGGAGAGAGACGAATTCACCGGTGGATAGACAGACGGTGGGTCGAAAATTGCAAATTGAAATGTTACCGTTAAGCACGTATTAGGACCGTGGCCGGGGTCATGTGTGTTTGTGTGTTTGCAGCGATAAATCGATGCGATGCGATGCGAAGCTATGCGATGTATAGATTTTACCGGGATCCAATCCACATCCACTTCCACTTCCACTCAGGGCCAAAGCAGAATCAGTCCCCATAAACGTTAATGAGCCGCAGCACGGCAACGTTTCAGATAGGCGTACACAGTAAAAAATAAGTAAAGACTGTGAAGGAGATTTTATCAAATCATTTTGAGATGTTCATAATATTTAATGGAATGGAATTGTACGCTGAATCAAAGAGCTAGATTTTGTTTTATTTAACAGAATAAATAAGGGTAATATATACATCTTTAATATGCAGTATCGAGTAGAAATTATCATTATCAATTCCTTACTGTGCACTAGTTACCCCAAAAAAGCAACCAACCAAACCGGGGCAAGGTCAACTCTAGTCAAGGAACCGAGGAACTTACTCCGCCGTCATAAACGCACACACAACCCCGACGATTCTGTAATTTATTGGAACGTGTGATTCCCATGCTAATTGATGGCATGTTTATGGATTGGTTGTCCTCCTACAAGGCGGGATCTTGTAAGCGGAGTGTTCGCCATTGATATGCAAATTTTAATGGCCAAATAATCGCATGTATCGGGCTTGTAACAGGCTAATAAATTGATTAAATTCTTCGGCTTTTATTAGGAAGTTGTCATTAAGTCATCAGTGCGATGCTGCCATTAATTGCTGCCTTCGACAAGCAATTCGTTAGCGACAGAAACCGACGAAAAAAGCCAAGAGAAAAACAAAAACAAAGCCCACATTTGGCATACACTCGTATGTAAATTAGCCAGAAAGCCAAAGTCGCAGTCGCAGACACTCCTCCAGCGGATTGGTATAATAAATGTTGGAGTCGCTCGAAACACATGTAAGGCATGTGGAAATGGGATTTTAAACGCTCGAGCCCAAGTGGCTGCCGCTTCTGCCCCTGGCTTCGGTTTTGCATACCCGAGATACGGATACGGATACCCAATGCCCGACCCGACCCAGGAGTATCTGATGATGGGACTGGCAGACTGGGAAACTGGGAGACTGGGAGACTGAAACCCATGACGAATGCCCGGCAAATGCAAATGCGAATGCTATACACAATGGACTTGAGTTTCCTAGGAATCGCCTTCAGAGTATCGCTTGCAGTTGTTCTATTCCAGCACGCGATCCATTACCGCAGGAGATGTATCTGTATCTCTGTGTATTCATGTATCTGTGCATCTGCCTGGCCATCTCGCGGTGCGGTTTGTTTACGTCGCTATTTTTACATTGCATCCCGCATAACTTCTTTCAATTCCAAACATTCCGTGTATTTCTTCTTAATTTGCTCGTTGCTCTTCTTTTTATTGAACAGCGCCCCCCGAAAGTCAGGGAATATTTATTGTCGATATGACCACACCTATTTTATGGGCTAGCTCCCGATTCCCAATTCTTGGTCGGTGCCAAAAATAGCCGCAAATCCCGGGTGCTAAGTCCAAAATAAAAGAAGAAGCCCAGTCGTTGCTGGGAAGTGGGGAATGCGACTGCGGCTAGAGAGCGGCGGGATAGGTATTTGTGCAGGGAGGGAAAATGTTTGTAATTTCCAGAAAATAATTTAAAGATTACTAATTAAATTACTTAATATATAATTCATCTTATTTATTTGAATTTATATAATCATAATTTATATTAGTCATAAAATGACTAAAAGAAGTGATTTTAAACATTAAACTTCCTTAAACCCCTTTTTAATCCCACCTTAAATATCCAGAATGTAGTTTTTAATTAGCTAAAAATAAAGACTTATTATTTTATACAAAAAAAGTATACTTTTTCCCCCAGTGCACCTCTTGAGGCAGCTAGGAGTGGGCGGCGGTGGGTGGGTGTCCGTCTGGGACTGGGACCTGAGTGCACTGCCATCTCACTTGAGAATTCTCACACCTCGTGGCTGTCAGTCTGGGTTTTACGGGAGTTTCTCCGGAGTTTTTCGGCTGATTCCGGGAGTCAGTTTAGGCGCATCCACGTGCCAGGCTTTTGATCTGTTTAGCATTCCGTGGCACATCGGAAAGTCGTAACTATTGACAAGATCTGGAGCACCAACAAACGGGAGAGAAATTGCCCAGAATGCATTTCGATTCGTTTCGTTTCGGGCGGCACTCGTGTATTTGTTTGAATTAATTTGTATATGTTACTTTAACGATTTAATGCCCAGCATGGCACCGACCCGACGCAGATTCTGGGGAATGGAAACGGGGCTGGAGTAGGAGTAGGAGCAGGGAAGGAGCTGGGGATGGGCACCCAATGGAGTTCGATCCCCATTCCCAGGTGATTGCACTCGATGGGGATTTCTCCCTTCCCCTGGACTCGGTCTCTTTTTCCTGGGCTTTCTGGCTTTTCTTACTACTTCCTTTCCATATCAAATTGTGTGGATATTGCGCATCAATCACTTGATAAAGAACAACAGCGGCGCACTCGCATGATGAATAACATCTGCCCCGATCCGGATCCGAATCATCCGAATTAAGGCGCAATGTTCCGCCGCAAAAATATACTATATATATACATATATATCGATATGTTCATATATATATATTGTGCGTATGTGTACTTTGTACGGGGGTTTATGGAAATCCACTTGAAAAGCCACACCGACTTATGGACTTGTTCCGTCAAAGAATAAACACATTGATTGATAAGTGAATAATTCAGGCGAGCAAATATTGTTCGATTTAATTAATTTCCCATTTCCCGGGTCTAGAGGAATATTATTCATCGCTCAGGCCTCCTTTTCCACATCAACAAAAATATTTGGTTTGGCTTTAATGCGGGAAAGTGTGTGCGGTAAATCTCTGAAAGTCTAAATAAAGTTGAAAATCTGTTCAAAGGAATTTTAAATAAATGGTTCGAAATAACACTATATCTTGTAAAGGCTTTTAATGTATTTCTCTATGATTTATCAAGATTTAAAATATATTTTGTCGATATATAAACCCTTTAAAAGACTTTAAATGGTATCGTTTATAAAGAAAATAAAACCAACGTTTAATCAATGAGTTGGAATTGTTAATTATAAAATTAATAGTAAATCTTAAAGAGTTTACCTATCGTGAATAAGCATTCTTTTGTGTTTTTTTTGTCTGTTTTGTATAATTTTGTATAGGTCAACAGTGAGCTTAATAAGTTGGCCAAAACCTGCTTTTCAACGACTGAATATTTGTTGTTCTGCTTCTTTTTCTGAAGTAATATTATAATTATACCTGTCGCATTTGTATTGTATTTGATTTTTTGCATATTATTGGATTATAATTGTATTTTGATTTGGTGAAGATGACAAAGCAGGCAAAGTAATATAAATTTATAGTTATATGATACTGAAATAATATAAGTTTATAATATAAAATACTACAAACAATTATTTTATTATAAAACAAGTGTTAAACAAACAAGGGATTTACCTTAAACTAAGCTCATCATCTATCAAGGATAAGGGTTTCTATTCTGTAATGATTTTAAGCTTGCAATTACTTAGATTTTTGCATATTTTAATATATATCTTAAACCATTTTTTATAAACTTTTTAAATAAGATACTAATACCAGAACGTTTTAAACCTGGCTTAATTTTTGTTTGTATTTATACAGACAACATTTCTACAAAATGCTAGATCCAAACTTAATCTTATAAATTTGTAATTAACTAAAAAAGTTCCAAACTTAATCTAATAAATTTTTAAAAAATTAACTACTCACAGCTAGTAAGTTCTTGGCCAATGCAAAGCCAGCTGAAAGATTATTTGGCTAAGCAATTATTCATCTGTTAAGCGGCGAGTATCTGTATCGAGCGATGTATACGCGGCCTAGGACATCGTGTAATCGTGTCTAGCTCTAATTACTTTTACAGCGACAACTTTTATCGCCCATCGCAGGCGAATATCTGCCGTTTGAGGGGCAATCTTCACGCATAAATAAGCGCAGAGTTCAGTGGCGAGGGGGAAAAGCGGAAAGTGGAAAGCGGGAAACGGCGAAATTTGTCAATCGAAATTTTCCTGCAGCGAAGAGGAGTGTGTAGTTTGTCCGAATATACGATATGTTATACGCTGTTAACATCTCACGTCCCCAATATCGTATGCCAAGTTTCGTGCGCCGCTCTCTTTGGCGTTGCTCTTGCGTTCGTTTTCGAACTCGCTCGCCTGCTGGCTCCATCGTTTTCGAACTCGCCGCGATTCGAAGTGAAATCAAAGCATCGACGAACGCGCCGACGACGACGGGTATCCAGTAGATACGCGAACCCATAACGGTACACATGTTGCTGTCGGAAAACGCGAGCGGCCCAAGTGGAAATGTAGCCCAATCCGTTCGCTTCAGGCTTTCCATTTAAAGCGCTCCTCTCGCACACGCACACACAACTCGCACACACGCACACCCACAAGGGTTCTCGGCTCTCGTACTCGAGCACGCACCACTACGGACGCAAGTGCACGGTGCTCGTGTATCAGTGTATCTCTGTGTGAGTATCTGAGCCGAGCGGCTGAGCGCTGAGGCGCTGAGGTGTTTGCCATTGTGTTCAGATACAGGATTTAGTGGCCAAGTGCTTTATAAAAGCATCGTAAAGGCACGGGCCGGCCGCAGGCCCATCGATATCGATGGCGAAGTGATAAATGCAAATTATCTTTAATCAAACGTAGCCCCAAAATGCTAAAAGTGCGCCGTGAATGTCTGCCGTAGAAGCCGGCAGCTCGGAATTCTCATCAAAACTCAACAAGAAGTTTATGCAAACTAACTGAAATGAATATATCAAAGAAACAGCACATAAATAACAAAATTATAATGAAGTTGTGTTTAGCTAAAGAAGTGTTATTGTTATTGCCCCGAAAAAGTGATCAAAGCCATTTAAATGCGTTTAAAGCGATTAAATCGTTCAAATACAATTGTCTGACAACCCAAGAAACCAATAAAATGATTGAATAATTCCACGAAATTGTTGATTGGTTCCCAGGAACTTAAAAGATACAAAATGGTGAAATACCTGCCAATTAGCTGTTGCAAAATTTCAAAGCCATTGCATTGTGAGAATAATAATTATACAAATTACAAACTATATAAAAACCGAAGTCAATTTAAGAACATGATTACCTAATTATTAAAACTAATTTCAAGCTGCCAATACTTGTTTTTTTAGCCTTCCAAATTACTTTGTCTTTAAATTCTATTTAACATTTTTAAAGCCTCTGCAAAATGATTTTTAACCCCAACTTGCTGGCTGGCATTTTCCTCTAAAGATTTTCAAACCTCAATGAAAACGTTCAAATGTTTACAATTTGTATATAAATAAAACCGCAATGCAATTGTCTTGACTGACGTTTAAACCAGAATAATTAAACAAACACAAATAAATAAAAGTAGTAAAACGCTTAAAGTGCAGAGCTTGAAGCCTTGAGGATTACCCCAAAAAAATATGTATTTAAAAAAGAATCGCATAAAAATGCAGAGCGACTGAAATAGCAACCAATGTTGCCTTGGCTGACTTTGAAAATCGGCTCCACGCCACTCCACTCCACTCCAGTTGCTAGCACTCCAGTGGCTCTCCACTTGGAGGAACGGAGCAAAGGAGGGGAGTGGAGCAGCAGTAGCGGGAGCAGGAGCAGGAGCAGGAGGACTCTCCGCTCGCTGCTCGGTTTGCGGTGCCGTGCCTCGAGCTCGTCGATAATTGGAATTTACGACTGTGGCATAAAAAAGGAACCGGCAGAATACTGGCTGCAAGGATATGGCGGCCTCCGCTCGTCTCTGTTGTTTGGTGACTCGTGTCGGAGTCCCATCCCTTTCTCCTCCCCCAGAGTCCCGAATCCACTCTTGCTCCCTGAACAGCCCTCCGATAGTCGGGTGCCGTGTAAATATTTTTTTGTCGTCGCTCCGTGTGCGGTTCAATTGGCCCTGTCAGTGGCAGGCGCGCTGATTTGTTATGGTAATAGTTGTCACAACGAGAGGAGACTCGAGAGATCCTCGCGCGGCACTTGATTACACTTGGCCACAATAGTGGCACAGTGGCACAGTGGAATGGTGGAACCAAGTCAAAACTAAATGCGACCGTAAATCAGGGCCAATTAGGCGGGCAATCGGTTGCCAGTTTCTAAATGTGTCTCTTCCGGTTACCTCGCAGATTCATCTCAGACGGCGTGTCTGGTCATTAGAAGAAACTCGCCAGAAACTGGCCCAGAACAGAGCCCGGTCCGAGCCGGAGTTCCAGGCAAACCAAGTCAAACAAAGCAGAAGCAGAAGCAAAGCAACGCCTAACCGATGGCCAATAAAAACAACATGGAATATTGAATGAAATCGGCCGGCATATATGCACATACATTAGCAGGTGAGTTATCTCCGCTGGCTGCTTATTTCCCTCAAAATTTATGCTCGTGCATATCTGCATAATCGCAAATTAAGCTACATAATTAATAAGCCAGGAGCCCGAGCCCAAGTTCGAGCCTCGGCGCTGTCACTTGGCGTTGATGTAGCACTTTGGGGAGCTATCAACTGCCTTTTGCCGGGCTCAGCTCGGCCTTTTTACCAGATTTTGCCTTTGCTTTCGGCTGCTGGCCATCTTTTTACACACACTAATCGGCTATATTTATATATGTATACTCAAGGTGTACCCTGTTCCGTGTGTATCTGTGTACGTGCCACTGCTTTCCGAAAAGTATCGATGTCTGTAATCTTAATTAGCAACACCACAGCAACCGGCAACAGAGACAACATCGGTAGGCCGGCAGCGTGGCCCGGGCCCACAAACATCTTTTAGCATTTCAAGCGCGGCGTATCCGTTTTTCTTTGCACTCTGAAAAATGAAGTCCTTTAAAATGGGGAATATTTTTAGTAAAATAGTGGGGTTTTGTAATATTTTATCAAGTTTAAGAGTAGCTGGTTTTCTGAGAATTAACTTAAAAACAAAAATGTTTATATGTTAATTTGTTTATTTATGCTTAGATATTCGGGCATTATTCCCAAATTTAAATATTAGCATAGGTCGTAGATTCTTTTCTATATTTGTAACACCAACAATTTGTTGAAGCTTGTTTTATTAGACTTAAATATTTATTTACTTAATCTCCATGTTAAGAAACAGATCAGATCAGCACAGGGAATCAGCGCATTTTGTTATCAAATGGAATTCTTAATTAATTTCCGTATTAATTCTTGAAAAGAAATGTCTTCTCCACATATCTTTGTTTATTTTTCCAAGTGTGGTGCTTTTTTCTGGGTGTTTCTCACAAAAAATCACATTACATCGAAAGCCGAAACCGGTTTCGGTTGATTTCTTGTCATATTTCGTGTAGAAGCCAAAGGTGTTTTGTACAAATGGCCAGCAAACTAAACAAACTAAAGTTGCCGGCCAGCCAGTAACCGGCTGCCCATCAAAGAGTTATTTATACTTATTAATGCCACCGATGAGTGCGAGGGGTCTCAGTCACCCCGGTCCCCCTTGGCACGACGCTACGTCCCTCCCTGCTGCTCACACTACATAGTTCGATGGGGTATGCAAATGCAAATATCTTTGATCTGCTTTCAGGCTGAAAAATTCGCACCTCCATGTGCGAACAAAGCGCCCATGGGGAATGCGTTGGGCGGAGTGCATAGGAAATCAAGTTTACGACTTTTCGGGAGGATGGAGAATGGGGTTCCCGGCCGAGAGCCGGGGGAGGCTACTCAGTTTAATTGCGTCCATTAGAAAGCGCTTAGCGTCTTTGAGTGGCACCAGGCCTGCGGACGGAAATTGAAATTACAGGTGTAAATGTTTAAAATCCTGTTTACGCAGATGTCTGGGGCTTAGGCGGCCTTTTAAATTTTAAACTTTAATGCGACACCTTCAATCAAACAATCGGAAAAACGCTTTGTTGGCTTTTCAGCCGCTTTTTGTCCCGCCTGGAAATATTATTTCATTTGTAACGTAAAATCGAAATAAATAATTAATAAATCAACGCATCTATTGTTTATTCTATGCGGCAATAAAAACAGATAAAAGCTAATGAATTTTAAACAGTGAGGAATTCAAGTTCACTCAGATAACCGGTTCTCTTTTTAGTTTTTTTGTTTTCTCTGTCGGGTCAGTTTGTCAGCATTCACAATATTTGGCTGGTAATAACCAAAAGTGGCTAACAAAAGGGAGTCGAGAGCCCCACAAAAGGGCCAACAGATACCCTTGGAAGTCCATCAAAATCAAAATATAGGCAGGTAGTTGGGTGATTTAAAAGATACATTTAATTAGCGAAGCAGCTGATTGATATGGCAGCATTTTAATTTAATTTTGAATGTTCCATGACCCATCCCAATATGTTTGTGCTTTTCAATTCCCCGAAAATAGATACAAAAATAGATGATGGATGAGACGGAATACTATTTTATTTTTGAATGTTATCTAAATTACTTAAAGAGCTGTAGGCATCATACCCCTCCTGATCAGGGTATGCCCTTTGTAAGCCCATCCCTATGCTCTTTGGTCTGTTTTTGTATCTCGAGTCTCTGGGCCAAGTGTTTGGCTATCACATTCATAGGCAAATTGTGCGCATATTTATGAGCAGCTCTTTTCCGCGACGGGGGGAAATGGAATATCGTAATAATTAATTAAGTTATAACATTAAATGGCCATAAAGAGGCATTAGGCCCATAACTTTGAGTGGACATATGAGCATGAGCCACGGCTGGAATCTCAGAAATTCGTTACTGCCAGACCCATAACTCTTTCGCCTTTTGTTATCGCCGGATGGGATCTGAGCTTACCATATGCCTGGCCTTTGGCTCTGTCGCATTCCGGCCATCATCATCATCATCTTTTACGACTACGACTGGCCAATCACTACCATCACATACTTTCTTGGCCACAATCCGCACAACTTACTCAGCTCTTCTCGCCCTGTCAGTTTTGATTTTCGGTTTTTGGCCATGTCAGCCAAGTGCCAAACAAATGACTTCACATTTTTAAAGATATTACGTTGACAAACCCCTCCGCAAATTGAGTGAGGCGACCGCAAATGCGTCATGAATTCCAACCTGGCTGAGAGTCATGAATTCCTCTAGAAGTTGGCAGATGCAGCGGTGATTACCGGCGAATAAAACTATTAGTTACACTTAGGCGACTTGCTAAGAGACTCTGCCTGACACTATAAAAACCGCGAAAATGTGTGGGACGTGTTGATCCCGGAACGCATTGTTCTCTTAAATACTTTTGATTTATTAGCGAAATGAATGGCACTGACAGCGGTTATTAATTGTGGCCGGCCAGACAATGGGCACGTTTACCAAAAAAATCAACTGTATTTAAATTTATGCCCTTGGAGCTGGCCACCACCAATCGGTTCCATCTATTAAAGCCTTTTTTCAGATATGAAAAACGAGATTGAAGCGCCCTGAAGTATGCTTTCACTGCAAATTGAGTATTCGAAATGCGGGCTTATTAATGCTTAGATTCATATCTTGATTGCATTCCCAACAAGCACATGCCCTGTGTCTCATGCTCAGGCTTATCTGACTGGGCAAGAAATATGACATGATTGCCATCATTCATATAAGCCATCTGCATTTATGAGCCTTTTTAAATTTTAAAAGCCCTCTCCCAATGCAGTTTTCTGAATTTGTGCAAACAAAATTCCATTCGACTGCCACAACTGTAATATTTGAAATATCTCCGACTTAAACTTTTAAAGCAAACTTAATTGTATTATGTTTGGAAAGCAACTTTACAAATTCATATTCATGCACTTTCTGCCCCTGGTTTGCAAGTTTATTAGATTCATTAGTGACAGGCTGGAATTTACAAATATTTTTGGTAACCAAGCATTTGATATGGCTTCAGGAGAGCCAAAAATAAAACTACAAAGGGCAAGGAGAATGTAATTTAAGTATGTTGTAAGCAAGAATTTCTAAAATAACTCACAATGTTTCATATTCATTTGACGGAAAGTGACTTTAAGGCGTACACAGGAGAACAAAAAGGTTTATGGGAATGAAGGGAGTCCTTTTAAAATACAAAAATGAGAGGAAATTTAAATCTTATATTTTATAATCAAAGTGAACAGCGACTAGTTACTAGTTCAACAAATTAAATAATAAATTAGAGAGTCTATTAGTTCTTATGGCGGGTTTCTTGAAATTATCAATTCAAACCATATTATTAATTAAGATAATTAATTTATTGTGCAGTAACCTCACCTTTCTTAAAACCAAACAACTAATTTTAAAAAATTATTGCATTTTATAGCCAAACATCCCAGTTTTCCCACAAAGTCCGGAGTATGGATGAAAATGCGTTGAGCTATCGATGGCTATGAAAAGGGCCAAAGGAATAGTCCCAGCAAGCGACACGTTTGAATAAAGAGAAAGCGAAAACCATGCATCACGAGGAATCAACGTTTCAAGGATTTTTCTGCCATCGGATTGAGAGATTGGATGGCCACGAGCTGGAGCTGAAGCAGGAGCAGGAGGATCGAGGGACGCATTCCCGGAGAAGCAAATCTGAGGCCACATCCCAACCCTACCACTACCCCTGTTCCAGGGCGTGGAGACAGTTGCTCCTGCCCCTACTAATACTGGCAGGTATAGTCCAGGCATTGGGCACCTACATTGAACAGGATGAGCTCATGCAGAACCTGGATCGTCCTGTTCCGCTGACCACCGTGCAGGGCGTCCTCGGTCGCCAGGCGATGCTGCCCTGTGACATCTCGCCGCAGGAGCGGGACGACGCTGTATATATGGTGCTGTGGTTTCGCGAGGGCGACGGCGAGCCAATATACAAGTGAGTATATATTTTAAGTTTAATATCTCAGTAAATTTCTATATTTTGCAGAATATTTTTCATATTGAATAAACTATATTTGGTCTTGAAATAAATTTAATCAAAAACCTTTTCTTTGCAGCTTCGATGTCCGAGGTAGACAGTTCGGCCAGGCGCGTCTGTGGTCTTCACCCTCGGCCTTCGGCAGCCGCGCCCACTTCAGCAGCACCACCCATCCCGCCCAGTTGAAGATCGACAATATCCGCATCGAGGACGAGGGAGTCTACCGGTGTCGCGTCGACTTTCGCAACTCACCTACGCGAAATTTAAAGATAAACCTCACCGTCATTGTACCGCCAGACAGACCGATCATTTACGGGCAGAATAGGCACGAGAAGGCGGGAAATGTTGAGTCCTTCAACGAGGGCAATGACATTGTCCTGACTTGCGAAGTCTCAGGCGGTAAGGAACTTCTTTTTTAAAATAAAATATTTATTTTTTTAGCTATACAAACCTCGGCTTCCCAAAGTTAGCTTTCCTTCTTCTTTTAAAATTAAAGTAAACGTCTTGGTTTGAATTGAATGTACAACCTGTTGAGAGGTTTAATCTTCTTGGTTAAATTTTTAAAAACAATCATTAAAAGCCTTTTTGGAAAGTTTCAAGGAGTCCTGCATTTCAAAGGCCGACTCTGTCAATTAAAGGATTACAGAAAAGTTTTTCGTTAACTTTCGAATGCAAGGGTTGCCTTTTCGCTGTTCGAAAGTTGTAAATGTTTAAATTTTAAAATTCCCAAACACACTTTCGCTGTTTCAGTTAGCATCCAATTTGTTAGGCCCCCAAATTCGTAATACATATTTCCTGGGTGAATTATTTATTTTTTGTTATTTATTTATCTGCATTTATGAATTATTTATTCTACCGAAATCCAGGTCGGCCGCGACCCAACGTCACGTGGTACTTGGACAACACGGCCATTGACGAGTCCTTCGAGCAACGGGTCGACGGCAAGACGGTGAACCACCTGTCCTACCCCAATGTGGGCCGGCAGCACCTCAACTCCCGGCTAATGTGCGTGGCCAGCAACACGAACCTGACGCCGCCCAACAACAAGGTCGTCGTTCTGGACGTGAACTGTGAGCAAAAGGATGCCATGGAATTTTCTAGGTATACTAATTATGCATTATCTCCCAGTGAAACCCATGGCCGTGCACATCCTCACCAAGGATCGGTTCGTGTCCGCGGATCGCACCTACGACGTGGAGTGCAAGAGCTCCGGCTCGAAGCCGCCGGCGCTCATCACCTGGTGGAAGGGCAGCAAGCAGCTGAAGAAGCTCACCAAGAACGTAAGTCTGGGCGGAGGGATAAGCACGGGCACGGGCACGGGCACAGTCCAAACCAAACTAAACTCATAATAAATGCGCAAAGTCCCGAACTCATTAATTAAATACAAATTAATATTGTGTACTGTGTGCGTCGCTTATAATTGCCACAAATTTCCTTTTCATTTTCGCTTATGTATTTGCCTTGGCCTTGGTCCTTGGTTCCTTGGCTCCTTGGTTCCTTGGCTCCCCGGCTCCTTGGCGCTCGGTTCCGTTCTATTTCGTAGGGCTCCGTTACTTTCGACCCGCTTCCGTTTCATTATTCATTTCCTAATGGACTCTGTTTGCGTTTCTTTTTTAGTTTAATGAACCCGATAATCAATCTCTAAGTATCCTGACGTTTACGCCCGGACGCGAGGACGATGGCAAATATTTAACATGTCGGGCAGAAAATCAATTCATCGACGGCAGCGCCATCGAGGACAAATGGCGACTCATTGTCCATTGTAAGGAAATCCCCGTAACCGCTGCCTCAGCGAGAGGGTGAAGCCTAATTGCAAAAAAATCGCTTTTCCTTTCTCGCTTCTCGATTTTCGTTTTCATTTTCGTTTACGTTCTATTTTTCCTTTTTTTTCTTGTGTCCCATGTGCCCACAGACCAGCCCACCACGACGCTAAAGATTGGCTCCTCGCTGAATCCCGATGACATCAAGGAGGGCGACGATGCGTACTTCGAGTGCATTGTGCTGGCGAACCCGAAGCCCTACAAGATGTCCTGGTTCCATAACGTAAGTCAGTCCTTAAAGAATGTGTCTCGCATACACGGAGGGGAAAATGTTGCCCGGTTTATTTTGGTATTTGAACTTTAATATAGTATATAATAGTTAACGAGTCTTAAATGCAGGATATGTTCATGTTGAAAAGAAGACTTCCCTCCAACTTACTATTAAATCTCGAGTTTCTAGGTAAAATACTCTAATATAATCTATATCCTTTTTCCTCTATGCAGGGCAAGGAGCTGCAGCATAACATCTCCGCGGGCGTCATCCTGTCGGATCAGTCACTGGTGCTCCAGAGCGTCTCACGTGCCTCGGCCGGCGACTACACCTGCCTGGCTGTCAACTCGGAGGGCAAGGGCCCCAGTAATCCGGTCACATTGCGCATACGCTGTAAGTAAATCGCTGCCAAATCCCCATCCAACAGCCCATCCAACAGGCCCTTCCCGCAGCCTCGGCTCATGCCCTGAGCCCAAGCCTCGTCCTCGAAGTCACCAAAGTTTGGCTTTGAACTAACGTCTCTGTAATTTCCAATTTAATCCTTGAGTTTGAATGGCTCTTAATGTATTTAGAGTACGGGGCTCAGTGCTAGGTTCTGGCCCCCAGCCAAGAACAAAGGCGCAGTATGTAGGTGTGTGTCCTAGTCCCCAGGATCCCCATCCCCTCCCTATTCCACGACTCACGTTAATGACCAAGATTATGGCGCAATGAATGCATTGCCTTGGCACTCTTGGGCATCCCCCAGCCTCTGGCCCCGTATCGGACTCCACTGAATCTGAATCTGAATCTGAATCCGAATCTGACTCTGGCTCTGGCACAAAATGACCAGAAGCTGGGGTCGGACTTAGGTATCTCCATGCCCAAAATGTGCCGGCGAAATCCGGAATACGGTATTAATTTAAGCCCGTTTAGGGAGCTTCACTGAAAAAAATAGTCCATAAAATTATAAGGCATTATTATATGTTTAAAAAAGAGTTGGAAATAAGAATTTACTAAGAATTTAGCTGTGCTTAACAAAGTGATTATGTTTTAACTATTAAAGCAGTGGCCAGGAATTTCATTTGTAATATTTTCTCTCAGTGCTTTAGCCCGCACATTTCCATTCACTCGGTGCAAGCCGTTTAAGAGGGCGTTAAATATTTTAATAAGCGCTCCAATTACTCACTCGCCCCCGATAGATGCCCCGATCTGTGCCACGGACCACGAGGAGCTGCTGGGCGCCCTCAAGCACGAGACCCTGCCCCTGAAATGCGAAGTGGATGCCTCGCCGCCGGCGGATTCCTTCCACTGGACCTTCAACTCGTCCGGCGAGCAGACGGAGCTACCGGCCCGCCTGCACTCGAGCGAGGTAGGATTGATTTCCCCGAAGAGGACCACCACTCGAAAGGTGTAGCCTAGTTAACTAGCTTGTATCCGTGTATCCATGCACCCACATTTCTTTTACTTTTCTCCTCCAAAAGACTGGCATGTCGCGACTGAACTACACGCCCAGCACCGACCTGGACTACGGCACCATTTCCTGCTGGGGCAAGAACTCCATTGGCATGCAGAAGAGCCCCTGCGTGTTCCAGATTGTGGCAGCCGGTAAGCACCCATTATCGTTATCATCGCCGACATCATCTCAGCTAATCGATCCGAACGGAACGTAACTCCATCCGCAGGTCGACCCTTTCCCCTCCAGAACTGCTCGGTGACCAATCAGTCGGTGGACTCGCTGCAGGTCGACTGCCTGGAGGGATTCGATGGCGGCCTTCCGCAGGGATTCATGCTGGAGCTCGTGGAGCTGAATACGCTGCGACTAGCCAGGAACATCACGGTTTCGGTAAGTTAGACAGCTAATTACCGGGTCGACCCATAAAGCATCTTTATCCTTGGGGTCTGTGTAATCAATGGGGGTCAGATTAAATGGCCTAATGGCCTTTAAGTATGCCAGTAAGCATCCGATTAGCCGGGCAAAATATTCTTTGCATTCTTTTGGGTGCTTGGTTAAATTTTTAAATTTATGGATTACTAAGGTTTAAGGTTAAGGGTTTTATGTATTTTAATGTTCAACATTATTTTGTATATTTTCCCAAATTGAATCAGCACACACCGGTGACCTTTGTGATAGACAATCTGGATCAGGCCGCCACCTATCGCATGGTGATATTCGCCGTCAATGCCAAAGGTCGTTCCGAGCCCACCATAATCGACGACATCAACTTCAAGGGCGTGGCCAAGTTCACAGGTGGGTAGCCCCGCTTTCTAATTGGGAATTATGCAACAATAATTTAATTGCGGCCTCGCAGGCGCCTCCACCGGCCTCTCGATGCCCCTCTCCCCGTTCCTGGCTGGCCTGACCCTTTTCTGCGGCCTGCTCTTCGCCATCTTCTGCATCATGATGGCGGCCATCTACCGGAGGTTCTCCAATCGGTACGGACAGCTCCCGCTCACGGCTAATGGCTAATGGGTAATGGCTGTGGCTTCGTCCTAATGGCCCCATTTAAATTGCAGGCGCAGCGACAGCAACCTGAAGGTGGCCAAGCACACGCAGCTCACGATTCCGGCGGACTGCCAGCTGGACCCGCTGCATCCCGGCGTCCAGCCGGATGGCTCCGGTAACAACCATCAGCCGCACCACAGCCTGCTGCCCATCAATTGCGATGGCGTCGCTTTGGGCGACGTGGGCGCTGGCGGCGGCGGTGTAGGAGGCAGTGCCGGTGGCCTCGGCATGGGACTGGATGGTGGCATGAAGGGCAACTCTCCGATGGGTGGGTTGGGTGCCCTGCCCGGGGACACACTGCGCTCCACGGCCCGCACTCGGCACAGTCCGATGGCCGACCAGGCCGAGATAGATGACACCGATCCGGATGTAATACCAAATCAGTATGGTGAGTATCGGTGGGAGGCACAGGAGGACTTTGTGGAGGATTTTGGAATGTTATAAAAATAAATATATCGTCATTTAATTATTCTTTTTTTTTATCAATTATAATTACAACCGTAAGTCATTATTTTAATAAAAAAAATATGTTTAAAATATAGAAATATAAAGCTTTATGAACCATAAATTGCCTAGAGTATTTTAAAATTCAGTTCTTTGGCCTTTTAACATTTAAAAAATTAATTTACTTGCAGAAAAACGTCCGCTGAAGAGCCTGGTTTCTCCACCGGGCTTTGCCAGCCCCTCGAACCGCCTGATGCAGCGCGATTACCTGCGGGAAACGGAGCTGGCCAAGGGTGGTAGCGATGGCGGCCTGGGAGCGGCAGAGGGGCTGTCCAGCATAGGACTGATGAGCAGCTCCGGGAACGAGGTGCTGCACTACACCTTCCGGCCCAGCAAGCAGATTGTGAGTACTAAGCGGATAAATTAAAATAGAGCTGGGAAACTGTTGATAAATATATTTTTAAAAACTTACTGGCACTATTCAGTGGTCCAATATAAATTATTGACAGTTTGCCAGCTCTTTTCAAAAGCTTCTGGTAAAGGTTAAGTCATGCCCAATTTCATGGTGTTCATCTCTGGCGCTTTCCTTTCCCGCTTTCTTTCCAAAAAACAAACAAACTTACATGCGATACAGAGCTATGCCACACTGAACAAAAAGGGCATCACCACCTGCAGTCCGCCGCTGGGCTCGCTGAATTACAATGTGAGCACATCGACGCCCTCGTCCTCGTACCACCTGACACCGCAGCCCATGGAGGTGAGTCTGCTGAGTCCGAATAACCCGTCGGTGACGTCGTCGCTCAGCGAGTACCGATTCCGCACAGGGCCGGAGATCGTGACCACCTCGAACCGCATACAGGAAAGTTGTATATAAAGCAAGCAAATCCGAATCCGAATCCGAACCCCAAACCCAACACCCATACTTACTTCTGAGTGTACAAAACCAAATGATATAGCGTGGCAAGTGTATTAATACATGAGTATCGTACCGCATCGTATCGAATAATATCCTAGCAGCTAGACGTACTTATTCGCATGGTTTGAGGAAAGACTTCTCCTAGCTCGTAAGCATCTTGTGTACTTATGCAATGCCAAAAGTGTAACTGCAATACACTCGTTTTGTAAATAATCGTTGTCATCTGTTGTTGTAATTAGCCCCTAAGCCCTAAGCCCTAAGAGAGATAATCTGGCCGTGAACGAGAGAAACTACTTGAGAACATATCGTTTACTGTTTCACCCACATACCACAAACCATATCCCGTATTCCTATCCCACATATCCCCAAGGGTACCGAGATATCAAATTGCTGTCAAACTTAACATATCGCCGACATCCTAACGCTCGCTAAGCTAACCCATGGTCATTGTTGTGCGCCAAAAAGCTAAAAAGAAAACTGAGCCAGCCGATTGCAACTTATTTACGCCATATTTAGTATACCAATAAACGTATATATATATATCCATTTAATCTGAACAGGACCTGCACTCTTCCAGAGTTCCCGGCAGAGTTCTGCGGGAGTCGCATTTGTGAGAATATCATGTCCATATCCTCTATGAAAAGTATTACCTATTGATTTTCGTTTCGATTAACTCGAGTGTTTAAGTGTAGCTACCGCGTACGTGTATTTAACTAGCGCTAAGTAGTCCTAAGTATCGGTCTAAGCGAAATGTACATACATGATTATACAGAAGGCTGGACTCTGTTCAGTTCCAGTCTCTATCCCAGTCCCGGTCCCTGTCCCTATAATTTGTATTTTGTAATTGTCTAACCGCTCCAACCCGACAACTGTAAACTGTACATAGTTCATAATTTATTGTGAGGACGTGGTACGATGTGTTGCCCCCGCCCTTCTAGAGTAAATTAAGCATTTATAGAACAATTGCTAGGCCGCAACACAGGTACAAATCTTCGGAGCGATCCGAAGGGAGCGTGTCCCTTCCAGAGCCAGGCAGTGGCAATTTCCGAGTCCAGGTCCAGAATTGAGTAGCGTCGCCCCTCCCTGGAGCGGACACCTCCGCAGCTTGAGGATAGTATATATACGATAATATATATCTGGATAAAGTGTATCTATCTTAGAGAATTGCCGCCACTTAATCTGTCGAAGTGCAAGCGGGGACAGGAGCAGAAACGCAAAGATTAGTATAATTTGTCAAGCCTAGTTTTTGTAACTATTAGGAGAAATATTAAATACAATTAAATTATAACTAAATGGAGATGAATCACTCTTTCACTGGTTGGCTGGCTGGCAGGTTGGGCATCTCGCCGCTTTAATAAGCACTTGGGCAGCAGGAGGTATTGCGGACACGAACCTAACTCCTGCGGCACTAGTACTTAGGAAAGCGAACTCGGCATCGGCTTGGGATCTTCCTTCCGGAAGCCTAATGAGTAAGTATCGTATTCCATATTCACCCGGGGTTGTGTGCTCGCTCCTCCTTGACCTGTGACCTCGGCTGCCAGATCTGTGTGATCCCCTGATACCTCGGTGCGCCCCCTGCCCTGCAATGATAAATCAATTAAAGCGGGAAACGTACTCTCAACAATTGACAGCTTGAAGATGCCTCCATCCGCTCGGGGCAAGGTTAATGTATTCCATTTAGTTTGTGAGTTATTAATATCTGTGTGTGCGATAGCGATACTTAACCTTCTGTGGCAGCTGCTGTCTCCTTTAAATGCTTCCCTCCCCCGAAAAATATCTACAGAAATATACCGTTCGCCCCGCCCGGAGCCGGGCCCATATGTAGATGTGTATCATTGCAAGTTGTGTACGGCTAGTAACCTCTTGCACATAATACATAAGTTTATTAAATTTAAATTGGCTTAATTGACCCTCATTCGTTTTCCGTTGCCCGATGCCCGCTGCCCGTTGCCCGTATTCGCCGACAGCGTTCAAAATTGCTCCATGACAGACGACAACATCGCTGATGATGCTGCCGTTCTGTTGGTGTTGCTGTTGTAGCTGTTGCTGCTGCTGCTGCTGTTGCTGTTGCTGCTGCTGCTGTGTCTGTATGCCTTCATTGCTGGAGCATTCAAAGTCAATTGAATTTAAGCGAATAAAACTACACACAATGTGGCTGCTACACAGTCTTATTGTTGCCGCATCGCTCGATTATGATTGCTGCGGGGCAGAAGCGTCAAGTACTTGTCAAAAAAGCAGAAAGCTGATTCTCTCGGATTCAGCAATTTGTCAGCGCAAGATGCACAAACAAAGTACAATAAATAGCTGGCTGAGTGCATTCATCAGCTAAATTAGAATATACATAGATTAATCAGAGCACAATAACACTTAGTTAAGTGAGTCCAGTTTAGCGGCAGAGTGACAAATGTCGTTGCTAAAAATCTGTTGCATTTCCTCATCTTTATTAACTACGCCTTTTGTCGTTGTAACTAATTTTTAGATATGGCCAGGCTGTGATTTAAACTATCAGGGAAAAGACTAAAATTAATGTGAGTTTAATTTAATATTAAGCAGAGTCTAATAAATCAACAAACTGATATGTATCAGTT